>NW_006498085.1:2296826-2348963 GCF_000471905.2 Amborella trichopoda | reverse complement strand
ATGAACAACCAGACCTCAACCTCACCCCCATCCGTGAAGCCGACACGAAAACCCCCTGCAGCAATGGAGAAACCCCTACCCTGACCCAAAGCCACGCAGAAAACCTTGATTTGACCTACAACCATGGCGAAGGCCCTAATTTTGGAGACAACCTTGAAGAACCAAAACCTCATCCGATTCAGAACTGTGAAAAACCAGATCAAGATCATGGAGAACGAAACCCTGATCCACCCCATAGTTATGCAGAGCCGGATCCAAGTCTCTCTGAAAACCCTAAGCAGACACCTAACCTATCTGAAAGCCCCAATGACCAACCAGATCCCAACCACACTGAGAACCAGCCTGAAAACCCTTATCAGAACCCCAAACCATCTGAGAAACCCTTAGTATCGGAGAATGGTGGCTTAACCACCACAAGGAGTGGCACTGATCGTGAATTTTCAGGTGGAGAAGAGGAAACGAGCAGCAAGAGAAGACGTCGAAGTCGATGGGAACAGCCAGAATCGGGTGAATCCTTGCCAGATTCTGGTGGTCGTCGGCGGAAAACCAGGTGGGCAGATGAGGAACCGAAACCATTAATTCAGCTGCCTGATTTCATGAAGGAACTTACTGGTGGCATGGAGCTTGACCCTGAAGTTCAAGCTCTAAATATCAGGTTGCTCGATATAACCAGGCTTTTACAGTCTGGTTTACCATTAGATGACAGACCTGAAGGTGCTCGATCCCCTTCTCCGGAACCAGTCTATGATAACATGGGGATTCGGATCAATACCAGGGAGTATCGAGCACGAGAGCGATTGAACAGAGAGAGACAGGAGATAATTTCTCAACTTATCAAGAAGAACCCAGCTTTCAAACCACCTGCTGATTACAGGCCACCAAAGCTTCAGAAGAAGCTTTACATACCCATGAAAGAGTATCCAGGCTACAATTTTATTGGGTTGATTATTGGTCCAAGAGGCAATACACAAAAGAGAATGGAGAAAGAAACAGGAGCTAAGATAGTGATTCGAGGAAAGGGTTCGGTTAAGGAAGGGAGGTTACAACAAAAGAGGGATTTGAAACCAGACCCAAGTGAGAATGAGGACTTACATGTTTTGGTTGAGGCTGAGACGCAAGAAGCTTTGGATGCAGCAGCTGGAATGGTGGAGAAGCTTTTACAACCTGTAGATGAAGGGCTTAATGAGCACAAAAGGCAGCAACTTCGAGAGCTTGCAGCTCTTAATGGAACCATTAGAGATGATGAATTTTGCAGGCTTTGTGGTGAACCAGGTCATAGACAGTATGCTTGTCCAGCTCGAACTTCTACATTTAAAAGCGATGTTTTGTGTAAGATTTGTGGAGATGGAGGTCACCCAACTATTGATTGCCCCATGAAAGGATCAGGAAAGAAGATGGATGATGAATATCAAAATTTCTTGGCTGAATTGGGAGGTGGATCATTGCCAGAAACCAGACAAAACCAGAGCCAACCTCTCTTAATCCTTAATGGCCCCTCTTCAAACACATCAGGTAACAGCACCACGAATCCCCCCTGGTCTAGCACTAACCCAGGTTTAGGTAGCATGGCTCAAACACAAGCAAATGGAATGAAAACTGCGGTTAAGGAGTACGATGACACCAATCTATACATTGGATATTTGCCTCCGAATTTAGATGATGATGGTTTGATTAGGCTTTTCTCCCCTTTTGGCGAGATAGTTATGGCTAAGGTTATCAAAGATAGGATCACTGGATTGAGCAAAGGCTATGGTTTTGTGAAATACTCAGATGTGACGCAAGCCATCCAGGCTACTGCTAGCATGAATGGATATCGTTTGGAAGGGCGGGTAATTGCAGTGAGAGTGGCAGGCAAGCCGCCTACGGGCCCTCCTGTGACCACCATCACCACCGCTCCACCTAATCCTGATGCGACAAGTGTTGCATATACGGCACAGCATTTTAACCCGATGGGGTCCACACCCCAATCCTATGGTGGAGGTGCACCGGTCCCTTGGGGCCCATCCCCACCTCAATCCTATAATCCTTATGTCTCTCATGCGCCTGGGTCAGGTGTGTATGGTTCGGCTCCTCCACCCTATGGTGTGCAATACCAAGGGATGGGTTCGTATCAACCGGGCTTGTTGCCCTCTTCTTCTCCTTTGGTTCAAAGTGCTCCTTCTCTTGGAATGCAAGCACAAGGTGGAGTGCAAGGGGGTGGGGTTGTCTATGGTGGGTCTCAAGGGTACGCTACCCCTTTGATGGGTTATGCATCTTACTATGGGATGGCGCCGACACCGCCAGCGCCTAATATGAGTGCTCCTATGGTGGATGGATCAAAGGGAATTGGTGGTGTACCGTGGGCCTCCAATGCTTCTGTGCCTCCTCAGAATGTTTCATCGGCGGAGACTAGTTATGGTGGGGATGCAGAGTATGAGAAGTTTATGTCGGAAATGAAGTGATACATTTTCTGCTTGGAGTTCCTCGATCAAGAAAGGTGTGTTTGCAACGTATGTTCATACATGCATATTTCTTTTGAACCATTTTTTGGCATCATGCCTCATAGGTCATTTTTTGTTTGAGAAAGCGATTTTCGTTTTGCAATTACCACTTCATTTGTCAGTAGAGTACGTCCCTAGAAAATTTTCTTCTTTGAGTGGTGGTCAGGATAGAAACATTTATTCAATTTAGCCTCCTATACCATTCCTTGTGATTTCCTGGAGCTTTACTCTTATACCATAATCAGATTTTTGTTATTTCACGTTTCACATAGAGAAGATTGACTTTGGTCTTCATGTCTAGTTATCTAGAAATGAATAACATGAGTTGCATTTATGATGGTTTGCATCCTGACATTTCTTTTTAATGGCGTTACTCTGTTATTATGATGTACCGTCTCAATTGGGACTGTATACTTTGAAGAGTATAGTATTAGGTACTCACACCCAACATTAGCCTTGAAAGCTCCCTCTTTTCATGGATAAGTAGGGATGGTGTATGTTGGGTAAGTACACCAAACTGTAGGCATATGAAGTACTGGATTTTTTCCGTTCTGAATTACCATTCAATGGTTTAATTCATGAGATTATTAAAGAGTCTGTTAATTTTACGTGCATTACCATCGTCACCTTAAGAGCTACATTAGCCAATACCTAGTGATTTGAGGGAGTAGCCTCACTAATCTTGAGTAACTCCCTATACCTCCAATGTGGTTCTTAGATTTCTAGAGAAGTCACATGTGCATGTGTAAAATGCAAGAGTTGCTCGCTTTCTTGGGTCATGGGGGTGTTATGGGAAATTGAGAATTTCCCCACAACAAAGTGTATTTTGCATTACTTTGTGAATGCCAAATGCAGGAGCATGAACATTTGTATCCACATCCTTAATGGATCTGCTTCAACTTTACTGAAGTGTGTGATTGGGCTACATGGATGCTGCCTTGAGCTGTGGTGGTAGCATTCTTCTGTGCCTAGTTGCAGATGCCTTTTCCCATTGATCTTCAGTTATTTTTCAATAGTTACTAATGAATATCACAGCCTAAAACTCTAAGTTTGTAGGAGAGTATCCTCTTTACCTCGCTTCTGCCTAGTGCTTGAGGTAAAACTGAAGTTTGTAAAAGCATCAATGTGATTTATGTATGTCGTTTCCAAAAAGAAAAGAAAAGGGATAGATACCTCCACAATCTTATGGAAGTCTCAGCAAATCTGTGTCAAAGCTCCTTGTGGGTTGCCTTTAACTTTAAAAAACGAATTTTGTTTTCACTAAAACTATCATATTGTCTCAAGTTGCTAGTCATTAATAATTTAGTTATGTGTTTCTGGTCTAGCTGACCCCAAATTGTTGGGATAAGGCTCAGATGAAGATGATGATATGTTACTGGTTTATAACTCTCTATAACATAGAATTGTTTAGGATAGCTACGAAATGAACATTCTGCAAAATAACTTATGCTACTGAACTTATGTAAGATGATAAATTTTTAAAACAACTTATGCTATTGAACATATGTAAGATGATAAATTTTTTCTTTTAATTGTATGTAAGATTATAATTGAAAATCATTTTACTAGATGTGGCTTTCTCAAAACTCTTGTTGCTAGTGCAATAATCATGCCTGGTCAAATTTATAAGTTTTGTGTTCCTTCAGTATACATTCATTTACATCTTCACAGTGTTACGCTAAATATCCTATATGCCAAATGCTGGGAATCGTGAAGCAACACTTCCCATATATAAGGTTTTTGAAAGAAATTTACATTAGCCAGCAATCAAAAGTGGAAACTTCTATCAATTGCAGAACTTATTAAAAATCTTATATGAGATAACGTTTCAGGAATCTGCACATGTTGCTTTCAGGATATTGCATCTTTGTTCTTTGTTCTTTTTAGATTTCAATCTTTGCTTGAAATAGCCTTTCAGGAAATAACGTTTCAGGTACTTGATTTCACACGGGGCTTTAAAAAGATCATACAACCTAGATGTTTGGACCATCATCCTGAAACGCTGAATTTTTTTAAATTTTGAATGAGTATATATAGTTTACATTATGAAATTCAGGTCCTTATTGTTTCAGCCTGTGTTGTGGATTCAACAATTGCTGCCATTGAATAATTTTTTTTTATTTTCTTGAAAAATATACTCAATTATTGTAAACAGATAATCTCCTGTGATTCTTAAACTCCCTTCTGGTTATGCTTGGGTTTTGGCAGGCATAGGTTTCTTGGAGCTATTGTGACCCTGATTTCATACCTGTAGCTATGACTCACAACTATTTGGAAGTTTGGGACTTACCTGTTTAACCTTGATATGCTGTTATGACAGTTGCAGAGCATTGCAGATCAAACAAGCAGAGGAGTTTATTTGGGAACTGCAGTTGTGGTTTCCGCATCATAATGGGTTGTTTAATAGTTAGTGATTAATACCTTATAATTTTTGTTGTTTTAACTTTTGTTTTGTTTTTTGGATATAGACCCAACAAGCGAGTGGTCATATATTTCTGTCTCTTCCCCTACCACTCATCTCCTCTTTCTTTCATCTTAGTTTCTTTTTCCCTTTTTAAGTGTTTTCCTCTGATGCATCAGATATTCTAACCGCTTACGATCCTATTCTTTTAAGCATGCAGGAGGGTTTAATCATTGAGTTACATTATTGTGTTATTTGGCATTATTTGATACTATATATATGCTTTTGTATTCATGATATTAACATGGGCTTTATTCCTTGAGTGCTTTATTTGGTTTAGATTCAAATTGCACGGTGAGACTGAGTTTTTATATTATCATTTATCACATCCACTATTACTAACAGTCCTTTCATCGATGAATGACGTCGCTTTAGCAGTGAGCTTTTGCACACTTGACTTTGGTACTCTTTGCCAGTTCTAACTTTTAAGCAGGAAGGATTTGATTTTTTAATTCCAAATTATATTTATTGTGCCCAGCTATAATATTTTCTGTTCATTTGTGCCAGGATAAGGGGGAGATTGGTATTCACAGTGTTGACAATCCATAAGAAATCTGCACTTGTTGTGATACTCATGCTATTGTGATGCATATCTTATAGGGTGTACCAGTCCTCATGATCTTTTACACTTTGTGCTTTCAATCAAGTTGCTGTTTGCTTTTCATTTTTCTTTTTTAAGATTTTGGAATGTTTTGACTTCCAATAGCATGCATCCAGTATTTAGGTTATTCTCTTTCTTGCACCTTCAGTTGCAACAATTGAATTCTTATGTGATATTATGTCTTTATGTGTCTGTTTATGTGCATGTTCACATGTATGATGTTTGTAGTATGTTTATCTATGCATGTGAACTCAATGGTCTTTGTATGTGTATGCATATAACTATGTGTGTGTGTATTTGCACAAGCTTGCCTGCACCTGTTCTTCGTGTGATCCTTCTCTGTGTGTGTATAAAAGGTGTGCTCTCCACCTGTTCATACATGCCATTCTTTGTAATCATTTAACATTACATGCAAATATGGTTGAGAGTAACGGTTTGTGCCTTGGGCACACTAATTTTTTGTAGGAAGTCTTTGACTATATTTCTTGATTGTTGAGCTTCCGCTGCAACTTGGTTGTAGATAGTGTCCCTCAGTTATTTACCAAAAACATGTCTACTTACATCTGTATGCCACAGACACAAACACTTCAGTTGCTCATTATATATGGGAAATTCTGTTTGTTTCTGATCTTTGTCATTCTTATGGGTACTATCCTCTTTATATAAAAGTTTTGAATGGTTACATTCTTTTAATTTATGAGAATCGTTAACTCATATTCCCTTAGATTAAGTTTTGTAACGATGCCTTTCATTAATTGACAAGAAAATTATTTCCATGTGAATAGATGTTATTGAATTTGCTGAAATTTATTATTAAATGATTTTATAGACAAAGACTTGAGGATTAGGGATAGGAAGTTGATTAGAAAGGGAGAAAGGGCACAGCACAAAGACTGACTAGGCCATCTATCATGGAGGACATGGAATGTGAATGTTTGTTCTGAGAATGGCATGGAATGGGAATTTTAAGGGTGTGAATGTGGCCGGGGTCCAATATTTTAGTTGAGCCTGCAGCTTTGGGGATTTTTTGATGCAAGGGTTTCTGTTTCGTTTTATTTTACTTATTTTATTTTATTTAGATAAAGTGTAATGGTAGGAGAAGGTTGAGAAGTCGCAATTAGAATAGAGGAGTATATTTTAGATGGTTTAGGTGTGGAGACATATGGTGATTTTGGAAGAGTGGACAAAACAATAGCTTTGAGGAAAGGAGATTATGTTTGGTATTGTAAGGATCATCGTAGGAGTAAAGTGGAAAATTGGTTCTGCATGTGTCTTAAGTGGTAGGAATATCATTCTGGTACTGTAGAATATTAGTGTAATGCTGTTGAATGGGGGAGCATGGTGGGGCATTTCGGAGGTATTTCCAGATTCAGCTGAGGAAGGGAGAAGGGACTTTGATCTTGTATGGAGGGAAGTATGCTAGACATCAAGCAGACCATGAAAAATGAGAGGGTTAGCCAAAGAGTTGGATAATTACATAACTTGAAGTATCTTGGATGATATTAGCTGACCACAAGGAGCCTAAGGTGGAGGCTACATGTGTGGAGGAAAATGAGTGACATTGACAGCTTCTGTGATTTGTTGGTGCCTCACCCTTTAATGGTTCGAAGATGAACAGAATAGCGTGACTTTTTTAGTTTTTTTTTTCATTTTTCACTATCTTTTTTCAAATGTTTTCTCTTTCATTTTACTTCTGTAGTAGAAGATCTCAGATGCTTTGTGTTTTACATGCATGCAAATCATGTAAGCACTTCAATCTCTTCTTCCATATTGCGAGCCAAGTAAAATCCTAGAATCTAATTGGAATTTAGTCATTGCAGTGGTGGTATAAAGCTCTCATATGTTCCTGAATCTTCTTCCATCTACCTTATTTGTTTTTACTACGAAACCTTTTCGACCACCAAATTTTATTTTGTTAATTATCTTTTCAGTCATTGCTTCTGTCTTCTCTGGGAGGCATGTGAGTGATTTGTTACTTATCGAATGATTATGTCATGTTTAGCTTTTCATTAATGGCATTAGTGCCACTTTGAAGATTGAATATTTTTTACTTTATTTATCAGTTGAAGAACTATTCACACCCACATGCTTGCACCCAAATATATATGTGCATGCCTAGCATATGTGCTATCCAATTTTTGCCAAAATTATTTTCTGGTTTCCTTATTCACATCCATTCCAGCACTTCGGTGTCTGACATAACTAAGTATTATCATTATGGTTGACATTTGTTTTATTGTTGGGAAGTGCAATCTGGGTTCGGCCTCCATCATCATTGCCATTTGAGGTAACATAATCTGTGCATGTAGGTTTTCATGGTCGAAATCTCATGCTATTATTTCCTCTATTTTCTCTTTGGGATTTTAAGCATTTTTGTCTTTGTCCATTTGTTTATTTTAAGAAAACTCGGAGTCTTAAGTCTTTATAGAAATTAATGACCATACTCCCCCCCGCCCCCAAAAAAACAACAAAAGAAAAACGAAAAAAAAAGTAGTAGAAAAGAAACTGTTGCGTGCAAGTTACTCCAACTTTCTCTTGAGTGAATCGATTATTTGGAAATTTAGCTTATGAACCAGACCAAGTTTTTGATCGGAAACGTCCTTTTTTTTTTCTTGCTTCCCTGAGAGTACTTAACTGTTGATTATTCCAAGAAAATAATATACTCAAGATTTGGTTAAATACAGTTGCGGCGTGACAAGTTTTTGTTTTTGCCCAGCTCAGACAAATCAATTGATGGAGTTTCATGGCCTGTTGGTTCTTGGTGGGGGATATATGTTCTGGTGGGAACATGAGTTTCCCAGATGATGGAAAACTTGTTCTAAAGCATACAGCAGTGTAGTGTGTGTATGCTTGTTACATCAACTTATGTATTATAGTGTACGCAATACATAAATTAATTAATAGAATTGCCATAACAACTTGCATCTAATTCTTTGCAGTTTACTTCTGAAGGTTTTTTCCCTTTTATTTTGATAAGTAGTTCATTGAGCTTAAACTCAAAAATTATTAACTTGTGGTTTCACAAAGACCCCAAAATTATGAATTCCTGATTGGTATGCTCCCAGGACCTCAATTTAGATTTCATATTTATAACAGGTTTGGCAGATAGTGGTTTATGAGAAATGAAATTTATGATCGATAGCTTACAAATGGGATGAGTGTTGGGTACTTTTTTAGTTGAAAATGTTGCTGGTTGCACCAAAATACTGAAATTTCCTTGTCTTGGTCAATTTCAACCAAAACTTTTCTGTTAAGGGGTTTCTCTCTCCAAGGCTGTGTGGTTCGGAACGGATGTGGGGACTAAATCGTAAAGGCCTTTGCCTGGAAGTTCACTGTTGATTTTGACTGACAAACTTGAATTTGGCTGAAATACAGTGAAATTGTAATCAATTGCTTATACTCTGTTGCGTACTACGATTAGCCTATTCCCTGGTATCTGAAGATGCAGCTTATAGCATTCTGATCACATTTTGCCTCCACTTATCGTACTTACTCTTATGTATAACAAGTAATAATTTAAGGATTGTATGCAATGAGACCATTTAACTTGGATATAAGGAGGTCACAATTATTTATAACCATCCGATGTAAAATCTGATAGCTTGGGTGTGTAATTTTTTTTGAAGTTTGAGCTTGGGCAATAAAATAAATGCAGCCATCAAATTTCACGGGTCAAATCTTACTGGTGACCATCTTGTACTAAAGGGTAAATGATCTCCTTTGAATACTTTTCGAATAATTTATCTTGTTATTAACCAGATTTTTACTTCTTATATTCAATTTATCATTGCATTCCTCTGGATTTGTACTTTAGTTAGTTAAATGTATGTATATTCTTGTCGCCATGCTATTAATTAGAACTCCGTTAACTTGTCTGTTGATTTAATTATTGCAGTTGGTCTTGTGTGAGGTTTACGTTGAACTTTCTTGGTTTCCTGGATGTATGATGTTGTGGTTTAGTGAACTATCGTTTTGTCTATTTTATAAATGATTCTTATTAGCATAGTTACGTAGATTTAACTTGTATGGCGCATACACAACTCGCAACATAGGATAGAAAGGTGATCCTTATAGATAAGCTTATATCTTGCTGAACCTACCTTATTGAGTCGGTACTGCTCTTGGCATCTCCATGAACACAACAAAAAGAGAGTTTTGGGGAGTCATTGATCTTCAGAATGTCTTTGAATGCAGTTTTTAATCTTGCATTAGGGAAAAATGTTTTAAAGAAATTAATCTCTTGCTGATGTGTGTATCTTTTTGTCACTAATTGAACTTTTATGCTTTTGTATACTTCCATCAGTATTGTGTTTTGTTTTGAAGATCCATTTCATCGTAATTGTGACTTTCCCTTGAGGTAAGTCTACTAACTCCTGATTTCTTTCAATGGCCATCATTTCTTCTTTCATGCCTCTCACCATTCTTCACTCTCAATTGCTTCTTTAAAACTTGGTTGATCTGCAACAAAAAGAGCGAAACAATATGATTAAAAAATTCTTTGTAAGAATTTAAGTCTCTTTGGTGGGCTTTTTAGGGATGTGCTTATAAGCAAATAATTACAAACCTTTGTGTGATTATTATTTTCCAAAGTCAGTTAGAAGTATAGATTTACCTTTATAGTTTTGATCCAATCCCAACAACCATTTTCCAAAGTCAGTGAAATATTGTCGGACTATGTATTTTGGTAGTGAAAATCTTGGTGATGGTTTGCAACTTTATTTTCATAATTAATTATAAAATTTAAAGTTTAAAAAATAGTATAGATCGAGCAAATCTATGAATGCTTGAAAAATCTAAAAAATTGACCGTCCAAATTGACCATGTCAATACTTGAAATCCATTTTTTGTCATGTCCACACATCTTGCGGCCGATTTGAGCATCAAAATAATCTTTTCTAGTGGATTTTTGAGGTTTCTTGATTTAATTGTTTAGGGTCTTGCCTTTATAAACTTTTTCCTTATCTAAAATCCATACTCGAAGCATTTCTAGTCCCCAAAATTTTGTTACATCATCAATCTTGTAAACAACCTCAAAATAATAGCAAGAGTAATAATAGATACTTTTAAAAAAAGTAACATCCTAGGATTGAAAATTGATCATCTAATTATTAAACAACAAGACATAAGTGGTTAGGACGTCAAAATCCAAGTTATAGTTGTGAATGGTCGTTAGTTTTTTTTATTAGTTTATTTTAAAGTACGTTTTAAATTTTTATTTATAACAAATCTGTCCTAGTAGGTCTTTTTCCGAGGGAGTAGTGTATTTATGGTACCTGGGAATATGCTATAATCCTAATTTGCATAAATTTGTTCGTATTCAACTTTGGATGATGATTTTATTTATAGGGTGAGAGTACTTGTTAAGTGTTTATATTTGGTCTCGAGCCGAAGCCTTTGAAATTTCAGGCTCTAATTTCATTGCCAGTACAAAATCTCAATATTTTTAGGCAGTTGAGTTCTTGGTAACTTATATAAACATTTCTTATATTTTTAAGAATTGAAAAATATCCTTAATATTTTATATTTATGCCTCAGTTTTAAATATGCATTTGGTATTTCAAATTTTATTTTTTGTTCTATACATTGAATTGCGCTTAGATTTTGCGTCTATACTTCACAGTGTTGCATAATGAGTTGCAGCATGCAAATGGAATCGAGGATCAGTCGTAGTGGCTCATAAATGTCAAATGTGATATTAGACGTGTAATTAATTGGCAAATAGGAATGAGAGCATGCAGCATGTTGAAAATGATGCAAAAATTAAGGACGTGTGTGCAAAAATTAAGGACGTGTGGTCTGAGTCTAATCTAGTAGTAAGTTATGTGTATTTTTCTCTCTGTTCTGTTTTTTAACAAATATGGGTATTTCTCTCTATGTTAGTGGGTGTTGGTGGTTAGTTATTTTATGAGGAGTTTTCTAATCACGCAGGTTTGTGGGGAGTTCTAATCACATAGGTTTTGTGGGGAGTTCTAATCACATAGGTTTTGTGGGGAGTGATTAGATCTTATCACGTAGGTTTTGTGGGGAGTTATCAAATAACGTAGGTTTGTAAGAAGTTATCTAATGACGTAGATTTGTAGGCAGCTTGAGTCGTGGGTAGTTTCAAAATTGGCGTAAACACCTATATATAGGCACATGTAATAGAATAATTGTAACCTGTGAAATGAGATATCAGTGATAACTTTGTGAGATTGCGATTATCTCTTTAAAAAAGAGTGCATATTTTTTTGTTAAAGTAACAAAATACTGTAGAAGCACCCACATCTTTCTAAAAGATACCCACAACGGTATCAATTTTTATCCAAAAAATTTCAACATGGTATCAGAGCGTATGTAAAGTTTCAACAGGGTATCAGAGCGTATGTAAAATTTCAACATGGTATCAGAGCCCACGTTATTTGAAGTATAGGCACTAGAGAGCCGAGGTTGTGTAAAAAGAATAAACATTGGAGAGCCCATGTTGTCAAAAAGATAGGTATTGAAGATCACGGGTAGCCAAAAAAGGATAAAAAAATCACTAGTTGTCAAAGAGATAGGTGTTGGGTTGCCAAAGTGATACACGTTGGTGTCAAATTTTAGGATTAGCAGGTCAGAGACAAAATTCATGGGAAAGATGTTAGAGATTTAAATATCTTGATTTAATTTCTTGTTTTATTCCATAAAGCACCCCTTAGTAGTATAAATATTTCTCAACTATTGATTCCAATTTTTAAAGGTGAATTTTATGAACATTGGAAAATTAAAATGAAAATATTGTTTGGGTCTTGATAAAAAAAAAAAGGAAAAAAGAAAAAATAAAAAGGGGGTGATTTTGAAAAGTATAATAAATAAATAAAAAAGTAAATTTTTTTTTTGATTAACATGTTAGGTGATTTGCAATAAAAAAGGAAAAAAAAAAAATTAAATGTGATGTTCTTGGAAAAAGAAAATGGTGATTTTTTAAAAATAGGGGGAAAAATTAGAGAGCTCTTGATGTTGTATTTTTGCAAAAAATTTCATAAAATGAAATTTTAAGAAAAAAATTCTGAAAAGGGGACATGAGTAGTCTTCATGGGAATTCTATGTCTGTGTAGGTAAAAAAAAAATGAAAAATGATATTTTGAGCAAGAAAAGAAAAACACGACATTGCAGTCGAAAAATTAAAAATGATTTTTGAGAAAGAAAAAAAAACACAAAAAAAAAAACACGACATTGTAGTCTTGGTATGTCGTGCCATGGAAAGGCATGATGGGAAATCTATGCCTAGCATTGGCATAGGAAAAATGATTTTTGAAAAGAAAGGGTATTACTGTCTTACTTTGTCATACCATTGGAAAGGCATGATGATGCTATGAAAATGTATAAGGGAGCCTAATGAGAAAGCATTAAAAATAAAATAAAATATGTTTATAAAAGTAAGACATCGCAGTCTTAGCTTGTCATGTCATGAAAATGCATGATGATGTCATGAGAGTAGGGATTTGGCCGTGATTAAATCATGCTAACGTCATTACCAGTTAGAAAAATATTTTCATATAATGATAAAATAATAAAATTGCTCCAATTATTCCAGGCATATATACAATGGTCTAATGTATTGGTTACATAATGAATTTCAATGATTGCGTTATGAAAGTTGAAGTATCACTGCCTTTAGACCATATAAAGTTTTTGTAAGTTTGTATATTTTGTCTTTTTGGCTTTTAATTATATATCTTTTTAGTTCTTTCATGTTTATATCTTATTTTAATTCTCCATTCAAGAAAGTTATTTTAACATCTATTTGAAATAATTCTAGATTATAATATACAACTAATGCTAGGATGATCCTAATAAATGAAAATTGGCTATTGGATAATAATTATTTGTATGATCTATACGCTTTTTTTGAGTAAATCCTTTAGTTACCAACGTAATTTTATATTTACCCATGGATCTATTTGCATTAATCTGTTTTTTTAGGACCTATTTGCAACCAATGATATTCCTATCTTTTGGGAGCTCAACCAACTCTCAAATTTGATTTTTTTTAATAGAATCAAATTCATCATCCATTTGTTTGGATCCACTCAGCTGAGTTATGTGAGCTAGTACCTTCATTGTAGCTTTGAAGTTCATCTATTGTATCTTCACAAAGTAGAGAATAATTGTCTTCATTAAAAAATACATAAAAATTTTCTAAAATCGTAAGTGGGGCTCTAGTTCTTATCGGTCTATCTGGTATATTAAGTTCAGATGAATTATTCTCACCAATTTTATAGGGAGATTGAACAATAGGATCTCCTAAAGAGCGAAACTGCAAGATTAATAAATTTCTTGTTAGGATCTAAATCATCTTGATGGGCTTTCTGAAGATTTGCTTATAGGCAAATCATTAAAAACCTCAGTGCTATTATTATTTTCCAAAGTTAATAGAGATACATATTCACATTCCTCCATAGTTTAGCTCCAATCCCAGCAACCATGTTCATCATGTTCAACATCACTACAGGTGATTAATGTTAGTTTCTCTCTATAAAATTTTGGTAAAATTTTTTATAATGGAAAATGTTTTTACATGTATATACCAAATATGTGTAACGTAGTTTTCACATGAAAATATTTTCCATGAAAATATTTCATACCTATCAAATGTGCCTTAAATACTATAAACCCAAGTTATGCAAATAGATGACCCAAAAGAGGGATTTGCATAACCTGGGGATTATCTACAAGCTATCCAAATGGTCATTTCTCAATTATCAAGTTTTTGGCATAACCAATGTTTGCATAACTATGTTATAATCCAAAACATGGTTTTGTTTACCCTAAGATCCAAACGAGCCGTCTCTAAAAAAAAAAAAGAAAAATTGCAATGTGTGTTTTCTAACACTTAGATCCTACCGTCTAAAAATTGGATTGTTTTCAAGTTTTTAGAAAGTGAAATTTGGAAAAAAAGAAAAGAAAAAATATTGAGGTTAATCTCTGTGTTAAAGAGGTCATATCTTCAGTCCTAAAACTAATGGTAGATAGGTTATACTTGAGGAAGTAAATGGACAGTCGACCGATAGGGAGTAGAATATTTTTTGGGTTTTTTTTTTTTTTCATTCATTGTCCTCCCTCTCATCCAACCTCACCTACACTCTTTCCAAAACCGTATGTACTAATTGGCAAATCCCCGCAGGTCTGCCATTGCAATCTTTTCTCCCCTCTTTCCAAGGAAAAAAAAAAGAAAACAATTTTCCAGCAATCTTCCGACGCTTCTTTTTCCCTCTAGAGTCTATAGAGAAAAACAAATATCTCAACACCCCAAACAAATCCACAGGCAAAACCTAATCCACAAAAACGGATCACTTTCATCTCACAAGAAAATAACTGGAAGGATCCCAAGATTCATAGAATTTCATGAGTAACAAATTCACTAAAGTATGATGAACAAATAAGCGATGAACAATTAATTTCATAATTACCAAATTACTCGTGTTTCAAGTGAACGAACATGTCATATGCTCAGTGTATTGAAACACCCACTGCACTACCAGTTGCAAAATAGTAATCTCCCTTCCACAGAGATCCAAACCAATGTGGTTAGGGGCAATATAGTAATTTACCCTCATTTAGGGTATGAGCATGAAGGTAATTTTCCCTTTTTTTAATGGACTCTCTTTCTTTAAGGCCTAGGTTTTATAAAAGGGTGAGGTTAATCTTAAACAATTAAGGTGCACTCCAAAACTTCATAATAAGAAGTATTTTAGATGTCGAAGCTCTTATGATCGTACTAAAATGTATTTTTTGGCCCTTATTATGAAATCAAAAGCTCAAGAAATATTGTAGATCTAACAAATCTATGAACACTTGAATATCTTGGTAATGCACGGTCTAGATAATATGTTTGTACTATTCTTAATATTTTAAATTAATTTTTCTTTCATATTCATACATATTGCAGTGGAGATGATCAATTGGAAGGCTTTCTAATGACGAAACAACCAGTTTCAATGAATTTTGACGTGCACCTTACCTAAGGTTGACACCTTATACGAACTTTTTTCTTTATAAAAACAAATAAAGCTTCACTTCAAATCCTTCGTCAAAAAAAAAAAATGTTTTTTTTTTTTTTGAGGACCATGATATTCAAGACAAAATCATTAATGTAATGATTTTTTTTTTTGAGGACCATGATATTCAAGACAAAATCATTAATGTAATGATTTGAACTACAATTTTGGAATAATTATAAGACGAAGATTTACTTATTTTTGATAGGACTGCACTCCTGTCAAACCATTTTCCTTCGTTAGGTAGGCACTAGTTAACAGGGTATCTGTGTATGCAATCCATCCAAGGATTATCAGGCTCCCCGCACGTGTCAAGTAGGGCCTTCCACACGTGCGAACAGACCTTGAAGCCTGTTCCAAAGGCCAGTACCCAAACCCTGTCACCTTTTTTAATTCTTCCCTTTGCCTCCAAGTAAGCCATCTCATAAAACACAAGGCTCCCACTCGTGTTTCCAAACCTATGAAGAACGGCATGTGCGGGCTCTAGCACGTGGGGATCCAAGCAAAGCACTTTTCCCACCTGAAAGGTTCAAAATATCGGAGTTTTTTTGTTAGATACATACAGTACCAACACGGGACCGTTTAGCTTTTGTACATTCACAGTCATTTTTGTCACATAAATTTCAAAAAAAAGGGTGGCTATAATAGTATTATTGAATTATCACAAAGTTTTAAATACAAAAATTATCGGACTTTGTGACTAACCGCAAACCATTCAATTTGATACCTGATATTTAATGAATAAGAGTGGACGTGACATTCATATATAAAAAATATATGAACTCTTTAAAAACGATCCCTTACTAATAGATAGATAAATTGAATTTTAAAAATTAAAAATGACATTTCTTTTTCAAGACTAATAGGCTTGGCCATCCGTTTTGTCCATTGAGCCACCACCTTTTTTTTTTTGCATCCATCTTTAATATGGATGTTTGATGCGTCGGGCCGCACGCGTGCGTCCCTGACGCAAATATACTTTCTAAAACTAGAATTAAAAAACAAATGCAATCCATTACTGAATACCTACCTGATCTATCACCGCTTTCCCACCCGTGTGTATACAAACGTGCTCAAAAGCATGCATGAAATCAGGCACGAGCACCTTTGCCTCTCTACGCACACGTGCGTGTATCGTTCTACACACGTACAAAACCATCTGAGAAATTGGTAGCACGTGTGGGGCCAAGGCTCGTATATGATCTCGAAGAGCCAGTCCAGCTACTCGAACCAAGTCCTTGGTGAGAGACACACCAACCAACCCCTTCTCGTCTTCTCTTTGGAAAGCTGCCTTATAAGCCGAGTCGTCCGACCCATGATGGGTCCTCATGGTTCGGACCAATTCGAACTTGGCTCCAGCCTTTTGGCTCGTTAATAAAGCGGCCGAGCACCCAACTCGAAATATACAATTGGTTACGAGCATTGACCTGTCGGAGCCGACATACCAATTGTGGCTTACATTTTCGGTGACCACAACAAGCACGGGGGAGCGGTGTGTTCGAACCAGGCTCGAGCCTAGGTCCAACGCTATGGCTCCACTACTGCACCCCATGCCAGATAGATTATAGGTCTTTATGGACTCGGTCAAGCCGAGTTTGCTTACTAGAAAGGAAGCGAGAGAGGGAGTGGGGGCGAACATGCCACATGAGACCACTATGGAGCCTAGGCTCGAGGGCTGGGTTCTGGTTTTAGAGAGAAGTTGGAGCGTGGTTGTTAGGACTGAGTCCAGTGACTCCGCAAGGGCAAGGTTGAAATTTGGGGTGGGGTTTTCGGCGAAGAGGAATGGGGCACCATATGACTCGGACCCAATCCCTGATTTTAGGACGATGGAGCGCATGAAGGACACGGATTCGGGAGAGAAGACTCGGCTTCTGCGAACGAGGAATTCGACGTTTTCCAGAGGGCATTTTTGGGTGGATGGGGGTTTGTAGCAGGTGTAGTCGAGGAGGTAGATGCGTGTATGGTTGCGGTTGCGTATGATGAGGAGCAGAGAGAGGGAGAGGAAGAAGAGGAGGGTTAGGGCTTGGGGAAGAGAGATATGGAGGAGAGAGAAAACATGTGAGAGGGTTTTTTGAGAGAGAACGAGCGCCAAGAGCGCTGTAAATGTTGACCACATCTCTCTCTCTCTCTCTCTCACTGTATGTATCTATACAACTTTTTGTACATTATGTAGCGTTAGTGTGGATGGGTTTTATAGAGAGAGACTGTGTGTATAGTGTTCACGTGGTTTATTTAAAGCTGTATACTGTAAAGTGTGCATATAACTAAGGTCGGTGACAACTGAGTGGGACGAAGGAGAGGGCATTGAATGGTGTTTGTTGGGAAGGTGGTAGAGAGAGAGAGAGCTCCAAGCCTACAATGGAACTCCTGTTTCTCACATAGATGCAAGCAAATGATGAAATGAAGAGGGAGGGAGACGGATACAAGAAAATTTGAACCGGAATGGTTAACGGGACGTGAGACCGGAAACGGTCGGTGCAATCAGTCTAACTGGATCTGTCGGTTCAATCGTTTTACTTGAATAAGTCCCTTACATTAGAAAACGTTAGAAAAATATAAAAGATATTAAATAAAATCTAATAAAATATTTAAAGAAGGGTGCGGTTTGTATTGAGCGTAGGCTGTAAACAGTCAAATTAGAGCTTACCTTCGGCTAGTGTTGAGAAATATGGTTTCTATACTGAAAAATTTGTGTGATAGAGGTAAAATATTTTTTTATCTTTATTTATAAAGTTTAAAGCTTAAAAAATAGTGTAGATAGACAGATCTATGAAAACTTAAAAACCTTAAAAATTAACAGTCCAAAAATGCATTACGAAATACATTATTTTCAAAACTTGAAATCCATTTTTTTCTCATGTCCATGCATCTTGATGTCGAGATAATCAATTTCAGGATATTTTGGCATCAGAACAACCTCTTTTAGTGAAATTTTTGAGATGGGCTCCAATTTGATTGTTTGAGCCTCAGCTCTATATAAACTTTTCCCTTTAAAGAACGATTAAACACCTAAATGGAAATTAATGAAAAATAGATTTAAAAAAAACGATTTGTGCCTAAGGGTATTTAAGAATTTTTTAAAAAAAGATGGGAAAAATACCAAAATATTTTTAAATCTTTGCCAAAATAATTTTTTAAAAAAACATACATTTCAAACAAAATCCCTTATTTTTTGAGATTTTATATAAATTTTAAATTTTTTTTAGAAATACCCAATCGATTCACCAAAACAAAAACTGATAAGTGGCTGGATCCGATTTTACCAGGCTAACCAGGTGATTAGAATTTGAATAACCCGATTTTTCCGACAATGGGTGAGAGAGAGATGATGTTGGTAAAAAAGAGGGAGAAAAAGTTGAATGAATGCAAACAAACTGGACAAACAAGGATAACATGATAGGAAGCATCAGTGTGTAAAGTAGCATTTGGAAATGTGGTGAAGCATTTATTGCACTAAACATAATAACATCAGAGAGACAAGGTTGAAATTCTATCATGGAAGTGGTTTTGTGGGAATAGTTCTATGCCCATGGTTTTTAAAAACCACTATAGAAGAAGAAGGTTCTCCATATCTCTCTCTCTTTTTTTGTGGACCATATAAAAGCTCTCTCTCTGCACTTCCCATATCCAGGCAACCATAGTCGCTACTTATGAGAATATAAGAGTAAAATTTTGATAAGTACAATTTAGATGTAAATTATATAGTCCTGCAAAACAGTGTTTTAAATATGTTTGTGTATTAATGAATTACTCAGAAATATGCTCTCCCCACTATGAATGGGGTTGAGGTTAAGGTGATAACACCACTTTTGACTCGGGTATCAGTCTCGATTTCCATTTCTACTAATGCAAACCCCTTTCCAAACTATTAACTGTTTCAAAAAATTGCTAGATTTCCATTTCTACTAATGCAAACCCCTTTCCAAACTATTAACTGTTTCAAAAAATTGCTAGCCCAATACCAACGGTTAACATTTTAAAAATAAATAAATTAATTAATATGTTCTCCCCACTTCAATCCAATAAAAACTAAGCACCCAAATATTCAAGTCTCAATCCCTGTCCACACTTTTCTTGATGAGCCACCTTCAGCAACACGGTTGGAGACTCTCTCTCTCTCTATGAATTAAAATCAACTCATTATGAAGTTAAAGAGAGATGTTGAAGAGGGCTACAAGTAGTTCCTACTCATGGTGGTGGGCAGGCCACATAGGCAGTCGAAATGGCTGGAGTATAACCTCCGAGACATAGAGGTGAAGGTGAGGTTGATGTTGACATTGATAGAAGAAGATTCAGATTCATTTACAAAGAGAGCATAGATGTTTTACAAAAATAGGCATGAGCTTGTAACCCTGGTGGAGGAGTTTTACATTGCTTACAGAGCATTGGCTGAGAGATGCAGTCACATATCCGGCAAGTTTCACAGCGCCAATATCATTATAGCCACTTTCTTCCCCAAACAGTTTTCCATGGTTAAACCAGATTCACCCTCCAACCATTTTCCATCAAACAAAACCCCACAATTGAAACCTCCTCTAGGTCTACTTCATCTTAAGATTTGAGCCTAAAAGCCCTCAAACATTCAAAGATTTTGCGGCTCGAAAGGCCACTCTTCTAGATCGAAGCCCAGAGAGAAGTCAATAGGCTAAGAACAAAAGCGTTGTATGTTGGTGTT
Organism: Amborella trichopoda; assembly: GCF_000471905.2. The sequence continues at coordinate 2,328,730 of NW_006498085.1, read as the reverse complement.
TCGGAGACAGAAGAGTTCCTCTACCTGTCATGTTTCCCTAGAGGGTATGGCGGTTTTAGAGAGAGAAAATAATGGATAGATTTTTTTGGGTGAGAAACAAATAAAGAGAGGGAGATCAGGGCTGCCGGTCACGTTTCCTACCTCCATGACAGAGAACAACCTACACCGTCTGATTATATGGATAGTGTAGATTTCCAAGCCCGCATAATAACAGGTGCGGGTTGGAACGCACCAAACAAGTATCCATATTTTAATTAGTTTATGTTTTTCTCTATACACATCGGTCATCTAATCTCGATGAGTTTATACACATCGGTCATCTGATCATCTTGATGAGACAACCCTGAGCCACCAAACAAAAAGACAGCACATGGTAATCGATCAACGCTGACCCACCCAACAAAACATAGCACAGAGTAATTGACTTGACGCTTTTCTATGGCGCTAGCATTGATTTGGACACGTGATTTAAAAAAAACCGATCGGTGACCAAGATCGGGCATCGGAAAAACAAGTATGGATCGATGAATTGGCGGTTCGAATTGCCGTTTTACTTTGCAGAAAAAAAAAAGTGAATCGAAGAAAAAACACATGCACAAATAACGAACCGGTCTAAATCGGTGAATTGGCATTTTTAATGTAGTAAAACAGCGCTTTTACTGTAGAAAAAACATCATTTTATTGTTGCAAATTGCTAGTTCTCTTCTAGTGACAGAATCAGAACGGGATGACCGATTCCCGTGTCAAACCAGGCGATTCCGTGCCAATCCCGGCGTTTTTTAAATCCCGATTTGGACCAAACAAAACTTGTGCTCAGCTTAGGGTCATCTGCTAAAAAATCAGATAGCCTACGTCTCTGTACATATTAATACAAAGTTTTCCCCTCACTATCACATACTCAAAACAGGAATCACACCTCTACAATTCAATACTATGAAATTAAAATATGCAATCAACCATAACTTTTAGAGAAATGAAATGACATAGGGACATAAAAATCAGATTATTGAGTATGAAATGTCGTTATTCAATATAAATCGACAAAAAAAATTCTTAGCTTATGTGAATGGTAAGACGCTCCATGAACCAAATCATTCGTATAATTCAGGCTTCAATACCCCCACATAAGGCAAGTTCCTGTAGAGTTCAGCATAATCCATACCATAACCCACCACAAAATTATCCGGACACTGCATCAACAAAACCCTATTATTAGAATTGCTGGCTTCTCTTTAAATATAGCGTAAACAAACAGGGATTATACACCTATAGGTGTAAACAGCAAGGAACTATATACACCAAAGAACTACTTACATTTCGTACCAAAAGATTGCTACCACCCATAGCCTTTAATTCAAAATTGGAACGCTAAGGCTGTTTAATTTGTTCCTCACAAAATTCAGGAGAAGTTTCTCTGAAATTTGAGTGCAATCAATGGTACACCCCCAACAGCTTGATTTCACATCTTATGGTTTATGGCGACTATAACCTTTTGGTATCAGAAGTAATTGCTCCTGATGTATACTTTCCCAAACGCAGATATCGACTTATCAATGTAACCCCAACAAAGAGAGCATGTTAGCCTCGACTATTTCTCTTTCTTGCCCCACCTCCAATAGCAAATCAATTTTGGGTGGTGGCATTTAAGGTCATTTGCCAATGTGAAATTTAAACCAATGTCATTAAATTCTTTACTGGGGTGTTTGTTCTAGCTGGCAAAGGTGCTTCAGCACTTCAGCAGATTTAGGAGAACTATTCATGTGTATTTTAAAAATAAAACAATACAAAGTGAATGCAATAGGCTCCTTCTAAAACATACTAATGTATAACGTATATTTTCTGAATCCTGAACATCATGGAGGTGGTTCTACAAAACTTTTACTTTTGTAGAGGTATCAAAATTTAAAGAACAAAGGTTTCATGCATGCTGGACCGCGTTTCTACAGTATGCAGTCCAGAGGTATAAAGCATCCATCTTAAAAATGGATGCAAATAGGTGGTCCATCTAAAAACAATAATAACTAACAGTCTAAATGTTTTCTTAATATAATTATTATTTCTAGTTTTCAATTTTTTTTTTTTTTTCATATCCATGATCTCCATGTTAAAGATTGTATATTATCTAAAAATTAGGATCAGATTATATTTAAAAAATATATTTTTTGCCAAGCCCGCATTTCTACAATATGCGGGCTGGCCTCATAGAAACCGTGTCCAATTTTAAATGTCCCAGTCACATTTTTCAAATAATTAAATATATCAAGGAGCCGTTCACTTTGCTCCCCTTTGGTTTGGATCTAAAACATGAAGAATTCAGCCAAAGAAGCCAGAGCAAAAGGAATCTGATTGAACATAGGGCATAGGGCATAAGTTTATTTTGTTATCATTAGTGATTCGACAGGAAATACAAGCATCGACTTCAAACAATTTGAGGGTTACAGGAACAATACCTCAAATCCACGGTAAAATTTCCCTTCCCCCTTTAATTCAACAGTGATCTCACGCCTATAAGGCTTATCAAGAAAAGTGCAAACTGAAACAGAGGATGCTCCTTGTGATTCCAAGTGTGAAATAAGGCAGGATAAGGTATTGCCAGTGTCTACAATATCCTCAACCTGGCCCACAGAAAATTATCATCAGAAACTGCTCATTAGGAACAAGAGATAAGCAAAGCCAATGCCTGGATTCAAAGGAGATGATTCAACTAAAACATGACGCCAAATTGGGTTATTGTCATGTCCTGTAGCTTTGTGATATTAAGCAGCATACCAAGAACAGAGCTAATTGCCCTAGTCTTTCAGTTAAATGTTGCTGCCGAGTATTTCAGTTACTTTCCATATGTTCACATCTTCCTATGGTAACAACATCAACAAGATCATGATAAAAATAAGTGAGGGGGCTTTATTTCACAAATTAGTACTTGGATATATTACACTTGAACATTGATTCTCATGACATAGCCTGATAGGTGGATGGAGGAGATTAACCACACCTGGGTGATTATTTGGCAGTGGTAAGTTGATCACCACTGTCTGTTTTGAGAATGGACAGTGGATGCCCCACATGTGTAACATATAACATTGAGAGGAAGGGTATGGTATACCTTTTGAAATATCAACACATGGCTGGCTAGGTGCATGTTTTAGACCACAAATTGGTTGCCTAAATTAACACTACACCTAGTTAAAACAAAGAGGCTACTTTATATACATAAGCAAAAGAGGTAATTTTTCCTGCATTTGAAATAGACCTGAGCCTTGTCAATGCCCATGGTAACATCATCACTATATATCCAAGTTTCAACGTAGAGCTGAAAGTATCATTGTAGTTCAGTCCCCTAACACCCATTAAAACCTAGGCACCAAATCTTTGCCTATATCTCTCAATGGTCAATGGCACCACTATCTTTGTGCTTTATTTGGACACCCAGCTAGTACATACTTGGGCCCTATCCTCTGGTCTATGCATGACATACACTAAAGTGATAGTATACTACCAAACTGTTTACTTTTGGTACAAAAAGGTCAGGTAACAATAATCGCCTACCCTAGGATGTGAAATCAGGCTGCTAGGGCGTATAATTTCTCCACACAAAGTCAAAAAGAAATAAAAATAAAATAAAAGATCTTGGACTTCAAGCTCTGTCAAAAGCACACTCCAAGTTGCATAAGTTCACATCTGATGGCAAGGGATGATTGTGACCTTTTTGTAGCAAAGGCAAATGGTCTTGTTGTACACTTTTCCCTTTATAAATATTATTATCATAAAAAAGAATTATGCTTTCATGCATGTACCCAGTCACTGAGCATAGAGGCTACAATGTCACTTCATCAGATTTCAGAATAAAGTAGAGGTCTAAGAAATCAAAAGAGCAGTGTTGTTCTTCATCAAAGCAATTGAACATGATCATATTAACTAATCATCCATCCTATCAATGCGCAAGAAAAAGTTAGAACCAAAATTACAGTGTAAGATACATATGTGCATTTACTTTTTTTGAGATAAGAGATCAACTGCATGAGTGGCATCTTTGTCTTTATCTCTTCACATTATGTACAGAGGGTATTATAAAAATACATCTCTAGAATTGTACTTTATATGCCCCAAGTACAAAATAAAAAAACAAATTCCCTTGACCAATGTCCAATTTGAACGCAGATCTTCCATTATGAATATGTGCTCCATTGTAAACCTCGTCGAAATTGATTAAAAGAAAGAACATTATATTTTTGAAGTATATACTTGTTCTAATCATAATGTGACCCATGGAACATTTTATCCAAATGACCAACTTCAAAAAAAAATAAAAAATAAAAATAAAAACAAGAATAAAACAAAAATAAAAAGTCTGAATGAATTATGGCAACAAGAAGCCAGGACCTAGCCTCAACCAGTTTCTATTATTATACGTTGCCTACCACCATATCTTGCTTCTAAATCTTGTCCTAGGTTTCCCTCGTGTCTAGAAATGCTATTAACTTAGCTTGTTCCCAAAACCAACTCCCGGCTTCCCTTATCTTCTCCATTTTAGGTAGGATATCTGGCCCTACCTCCACGTATGGAACATTTCCACTCCTAGCGGCTTTCAGGGTATTTTCCCTCTTGATTTCAGTAACGATATCTAGCTCTCTTCCCAATACCCCTAAATTTTTCAATCCCAAACCTAGTCTTCAATTTTAATTATGAAAAGCAAAACACATAGACACTACTCTGCGTACTCTTTAATATAGCCACTTTGACAGCCCCTTCCGCTAGAGATGAGTAGTGTTACAGTCTCAATTTGAAGCATCTAGAAACACCATCACGGAAAACTACTGGTGCTTGAAGGGGGAGTTTTAGAGATAAGTATACTTTTAAAGTAGTTAAATTTTATATATTAGTTCAGATCAATTTTCTCAATTGGGTATCACATTCTCTTTTTCACATTCTTGCATGAGTATTTTAGTCATGTTCCTGTTTTCGTAATCAGAGAGATGTCAACTTGTCAAGGGCACTTAGCATACCCATGTATAATTCTACACCACCAGTGTGATAGCACCATTCACATTCTCTTGCAAACAAAGTCCTGCAAAAATCATATAAAATTGGATGGAAAACCCCCTCTTAAGGAAACTGTCAAATGAAAATAGACCAAGCCCTTCATATTCACCTTATGTATATATAGAAGGAAAATTAAGAATCACCAATTGAATCTATATTTGCTAGGTCTTCATCAATGTTGATTTCATCTTTAAATTATGGAAAAAAAAAAAAGGGGGTTGAAATACCATTAAATATCACTAAAGGGGTCAAAAAATTACAAATTAACTTGAAGTTATGTTTTTAAATTCTAAATCAATTAGGTACATCCTCAAAAAAAAAAAGGTTGAAAAATTCTCAAATTGCCCCTATTCGGTGCTGGGAAGCCAAAATAATTGGGGGTTCCTTGGTAATTTTACCCCAAATTATCATTCGATTAAAGCCTCTTTGAGGGTAAAATTATCAAAGGACCCCTAAATGTTCGGGCTTCCTAACAGCAACTAGGGGCAATTTTGGAATTTTTTAATATTTTTTATTGAAGACGTATATGATTAATATAGAATTTTAAAAGCATACCCTCAAGTGTAATTTGTATTATTTTAACCCCGTTAGCAACAGTGTTAGGGGTTTCAGTCCCTTTTTTGATACTTTCCCTTAATTTAATAACTTTGTACAAGTTTTCTCAATGGCTCACTACATACGTAGCTCATGAAATGATTAGTAGAGCTATGAACACCAAACTGCCAAATCAACCTAAAGAGCCTGTGTCTCAGCTGGAAACTATCTGTATAGCATCTCCATTTTGCTTCTGGACTACAAACAATGAACACATCCATATGCCATCATCATAGATGATTCGTCAATTCAAACTTTCAAAGTTCAACTTCAAACACTTGGAAAGAGCACCATTAGTCATATTTGGCCACAATTATGTGAACCCTTATAAATTGCTTTACACTCAAGAGCTCTTCAAACTAAAATTTATTGGACAAATACATCACATATGCATTTTAAATAAGATGATTGAGGAATATGGCCACCAAACTCAAGTCCATAATGTCGTATCTCACCAACAATGTTTAGATATCTAATGAATCAACGTTTGTCAAAGAAATTTTATCCTAACAACAGGAACAAAAGGCGAGGCACCATTGGTTTTCAATAACGAACATAACTGGAACCTTACATCTTTCTTACAATTACAACAAACTAGGGTAATTGTAACATAATCTTGAGAATGGGTAAAATTGAATACATTTTCCATGCTGATTTCTCTCCTGAAGAAGTTCTTAAAAGAAAAAAGGGACCGGTTATAGTGACAATATTACAAAGTAAGAAGACAATATAAGACCATACATAAGATGTGCCCTGAATAATTTTTATTCATCCGGGGTGATGTTTCATATGTTTAATGACATTACCACGACCAACAAAAAAGAAAACATAAAAAAGATTACATGCCAGATGTATCTTGTATTTTATATCAGAAAAAAATAGTCTGTGAAAGGTAAAACATTACCACAAGAACATGCTTTCCACGAATATCTATTTTGATATCATGAACTATTTGAGGAGCACCATTTGATGTAGTTCCAGAGCCATAGGATTGCACTTGGATAAAATCAACCAAGACTGGCAAGGTTATCTTGCGCACAATGTCAGCCAAAAACAAAAAAGCTCCTGTTGCAACCTGTAGAGGACCACATATCAGAGCAATTTCCATGATCATTTAATCCCTAAGCACAAATGTTTCCTGATAAGATGAACACAATGTTGTATACTTATTTATTTCAAAATTTTGGTTTCTAGTTGAAACTTTGTAACATCAATGTAGATAAACAATGAAAGCAATGTGAAGGGTTGGGAAATAAAGTAACTAATAGCCATAGAAGTATTAGTCCTATATTGCATGGCAGAATGCTGCTTGAGAAGAAATCAAGAGAATTTGGCATCCCTTAATAACAAATATGGAAGCTACTGGTAAGGTGCCATTAATACCACTCACTAATAGGAAATAAAAGTACTCAATAGTTTGTTATTGACAAATTTCCCCTTCAGTGATACTAAGAAAGAAAAGTTAATAGAATGAAAAGATAATCATCTCCTAGGTCATAGTACAAATTACTGCTCGTTTTTTTTTCTTTTCTGGGAACCCTGCAGGACAAATTACTGTTAAGTTATTCAGTTTTTAAACGCTGAAATGACAACTTATGAATACTACAATTCCGCAGAAATAACCCAAAAAATAGCAAATTAGATGTAAAAATAAGATAATATGTTGCAAACACCACTATATAGTGTGTCGTAAACAAATTAATAAAATAGCGGATTCAATAAAATCTTACACAGTTACAACAACTCAAACTCTGATTTATGAATACATGGAAACTTATATAATGACTGCCAACAATATTGTTCAATTTGGAGCATTCAAACAAAATCTCTACCTCCCTCATGGATCTCTTTGCCATCTCATAGAGAAAGAGTAAAGAAAACACACTCTCCCAGAATTATCCTCGGTTGAAGTTGAGATATCTCTAACCTTAATATCATTTTAACAGTTTGTAAGTTATCAAAGTCATAGGTAGGTCGTGAAGTTGTGTATTGTTGGATTAGTTCCATATCTGAGAACACCTTGACAAAAACCCTCCTCTTTATATAAAAGAAAAATGTGAGTACCACTATAAGTAAGACAAAGAAGCAAGACGTAGGATTTCTAGCATCCACTAAAGCACCACTGCTGAGAATCATCATGATAAAAAATAAAGTTTGTCCAATAATCCATGTGCAGTGAATTATCATATCCCAAAACATCAATTGGTGTTGCAAAGGAAACAACATTGATAGCTTCTCAAAAATGAGGCTCCTTAAGTAATTAATTTTTTTATTTTTTGGAAAATTCATCAATGGCTTTCATCAAAAAAAATTATTAATAGTCTTTCAAAGACAAGTATAACATACAAATGGGGAAGTATAACAACAGTTACCTTTTTAAAGACAAATCTCAATATCACTATTGCTCAAAATAAGTAAAAGAAAAAAGTCTCGTAACTAAAAGAAGTCGCATAAGCTATACTACATGTCCAAAAAAAAAAATCTAACAACTTCTGTTGCCTGATGAGAATGTTGTAATAACCAAAGGGAACAAGCAAAAACAATCAAATGCAACCATAAAGTAAAAAACAAGGAAAGAGAAAAACTCATGGCCAAATAATTCTCATAACCACTCTTAACCTATCACAAATTTGTCATAAGTGCTATTCTCTAATCTAATATAAATATGGTCAGGATATAAAAAGAAAATAAGAAATAAGGTTAAAAACCCAAAACTGAGAAAAAAATAAGAATTTTTCAACAACACAGTGTGCCCTCTGCAAAGGAGCAGACAAGTTTCATGGTAATCACTTCTACCCCAACTGCTAAAAACCATAAAAAAGTGATATAATAGAGTAAAAAAGCATAAAATCAAAGGAAAAAAGAAAATAAAAGCAAGAGAGATAACTTGGGTTTAAGAGCATACACCAATTACAACCAGAGGAGAATGTAATTCCTTGAAATCCTCAGAAATTTCAGAGGCAAGTTCAACAACCCTCTTTGCTATCTTGTCTTCAGTCCATAGAACTCTCTCTATGTGCTGGTCTAGTTCCATTTCATATACTGAAGCAGAGTTTGTGAAGTTTACTGCTCTCTCCCTCATTGGAGGGTGCGAGAGTTATTTATATTCTAGAATCTAGAGAGAGAAAGGAAAATATCTATGTAGAGACAGAAAGAGAGAGATTTCAGGAAATTTAAGGGCAACCCAACTCTCCGATTTGATACAGATTTACAGAGAGAACCTGATTCTCTCTCTCTATCTTCCTTTGATGCAGATTTACAGAGAGAACCCGATTCTCTCTCTCTATCTTCCTCCGGGTCGCGCTCGTTTAGTTCCTTCAACCCAAAGCCCATCTTGGCCCTTGATGTGTAGTGAGTATTACTATGCTCATTGCCATAGTTAGCAATATATGCTCATGCGCGATACGGAAAAAGTATACAATGAGATCATTCGCAGCAAGGAAAAAGTATACTATGAGATCATTTATTTTTATTTTTTTTATAAGTTGGTCACATTTATTTTATTGACTAAATTTTAAAATTTTAAAAATAAATTTTAAATTCATCCAAGCTATCAAATCTCATATCGGATGAATATATGCAATTGTGAGTTCCTTGTATTTATCTACCAAAAAAAAAAAGTTCCTTCTATCAGAGTAAACGGTCTCTTTGTATACTTAGAGAACCATCCATAATAATATATTGGCAAACCAAAACAATTGGTTTCGCTCCAAAAGATCGGAGATAAAAAAAATTGAGTAAAAAATATGGATCGCTAAAAAATTATTTAAGTTAGAGAATTGTGACTATTTTGGATTTTATTAAAAGAAATAGAATGACAAAATCGGATACGTAACACAATATAAGATTATGAAATGCAATTATTGTACGAATATATTGGATCATTGCATTATAATTTTTGTGTCCTTATCTAATGTCATTATTCGTATTTGACAAATTTTTGTAGAAACTTTCAATAAATACAACTAGAATATTTACTATGTTTTCACAATATAAAATGCATGATAGATTTATTGGGAGCATACAATATAACAACAACAAAAACAATATCAAACACAAGAACTATATTAGAGGACAACAAGAAGCCAAGGTATAGGATTATCGTTTGAAGATAGAAACAAAAAATGACCTTCGATAAAGAATTGTAGTTAACTTTCAAATATATATATAGATTTATATTGTAGTTAACTGAAACACAAAAATACAAAAAGATAGTCCATCCAAATTGTTATGTTATATAAACTAATGAAATTATATAAAATATAAAGGTAAAACTAATTAAACTTTTGTTTGCAAAAAAAAAAAGCTACAAAATGCTTAAGCAAATGCAAAATATTCGAAGCTTGTCATGAATTTTTAGTTGCCTAAATCTTTAGTTGTCGTTGAATCTCTATCTTTCTCTAATGACGCTAAGTTTTTAGGGGAAAAAAAAGATTTTCATTGGGTTACTCTTCCTCTAACTCTAACTATTATTTTGATATATCTAGTTGTTTTGATGGATTATTTTTTTAAGAATATATTGCACTATTTTTAAGAGAACATATTGGTAAAAATTTCTGATGACAAATTTAACAATATTTTGATATATCTAGTTGTTTTGATGGATTATTTTTTTAAGAATATATTGCACTATTTTTAAGAGAACATATTGGTAAAAATTTCTGATGACAAATTTTGTTAAAGAAAGATTCTTAATTTAGTTCCACTTTTAATGTGCCTATATCTAATCAAGAATTCATATATATTAAACTAATAGAGATATAGAGTTCTAAGGAATAAGTTATTTTGAAAAAAGATAAAATATGGATTTATATTATTGTAAAAAAAAAATACGGATTTATATCGGTTACATTAAAACAAAAAAAAATTATTTTTTAAAGAACTTTTGAATATCTCGAAGCTTTTGATAGATTTAAAAAATTCGGAGATTTTTTGAAAAAAAACCGTCCTTTAAACGGGGACTTGCTAACTATGCTCATTCGAGCGCATATAATATTCATCTACTCCCTCATAAGACTTCTGGAGAGGATTTTCTGAATCATAAATTTTAGGAGGGCGAGGTTTTCTACATTGCCTCCTTGTATGGTAGAAGACGCACCTCTAAAATTTGTTTGGAGATGTCACCGGGTGTTTGAAACCGTATAATGGTTTGACAATCTATTTTCTTCTTTAGTTATAAAATTTATATTTAAAATATGATATGCATCAAGCGGATTAATAAACACTTGGAGATCTTGAAGATAGAGTGTTCAGATAACTTGTTAGAAAATGCATTATTTTTTAAGACTGTATATTTTGAAATCAAGATGATTAATTGAAGGGTTTTCCAATGCCGAAATATTCTCTTTAATAGGATTTTTCAGCTTCACGTTACTTCAAAAGTAAAAGGCTGTAACGATATATAAACTTTTTTCATTTTGGGACCCAAGAACTATTGGAACATTATTTCTCAAGGAAAAAAATACAACTCCTAAATTTATTGTAATCAATATTGCTCATTTTAAATATTTTTAATTTTTTATTCAATTCTAATTATAAAAATGAAGCTATATCCCAAATTTCAGATTAATATCGTTTTTAAATAAAAAATATATAAAATTCAATTTTTGTGGACGCTTAATCTAAGGGCATTGTGATCACTTTGTCTCGCGTCAAATGATAATCTGGGTTCAAAACCTTGGAATGAAATAATATTTTATAGAAGTTAATGCTGACACATGGCGTGTCTAAATATCAAACATGTTTTATAAAAGGGTGCAGTTTGTATAGAGCCGAGGCTCAAAACAATTAAAGTAGATCCTACCTTCAAATACTGTTGAAAAAAGTGGTTTCAATACTAAAAATCTTTGTGATAGCCTAAAAATATATTTTTATATTTAATTATAAAATTTAATCCTTCAAAAATAGTGTAGATTGAGTAGATCTATGAAAACTTAAAAACCTTGAAAATTGACGGTCTAAAAATGCTTTACAAGATGCACTATTTTCAAAAATTGAAATCAATTTTTTTCTCATGCCAATGCATCTTGATGTTGAGATGATTAATTTGAAGATGTAGAGATGATCGATTTGAGGATATTTAGATATCAAAACAACTTCTTCAAGTGAAATTTTTGAGGTGGGCTCTTTTATAAAGGGTAGACACAACATGTCGTTAGCATGTCTCAACATATCAAAAGTCCCAAGAGAGTGAAGATGGAGTATTTGTATAACATAGATGGAAAATGGTTCGATGAGGCTGCAACCCTATCAAAACACGTAAAGCCTCACCTCATAACTCATAAAAAATTGCATTTCAAGCATTATTAAACCTTTACATCAAGGAAATTTGTTTCATGGGGCTGGACCGCATTTCTACAATATGCGGTCCCAAGGTATGAAGCATCCATCTTAAAGGTGGATGCAAATAAGTGGTCTATCTAAAAACAATTGAAACTAACTGTTCAAATGTTTTTTTAATAGAATTATTATCTTTAATTTTTAAAATTTATTTATTTTTTCATATTCATGATCTCCATATTAGAGATTACATGTCCTTAAAAATTAGGTCCAAAAAACCATCTCAAAAATAGATTTTTAAGAGGTGACTCATTTCTACATGGACTCATAGAAACCTGTCTTTACATCAATCATCTTGGCTTGAACATTAGGGTTATGAAAAAATAATAATAATCAAGCTTTAAAATAGTATATTGTAACAAATTATCTAGATATTCCATTTTGCCCTATAAACAAGTGTTCATAGATATGCAAGATCTATACCATTTTTTAAATTCTGAATTTCATTGTCGGTGTTGGAAGTTGATTTTAAAGCCATCATGGAGATTTCGGTCGCCGAAAGTTGATTTGTAAAAAAGGAGAGAAAACAAAAAAAAGTTGATTTGCAACTAAAACATTGTTCCAAATCAAGTTCTTTTTACGACTAGCTTTTGATCATCATAGAATGATTAAAATAGGGTTTTAAGAGCTAAAATAACTTCGACTTTTTTTTTCCTATGTGATTGTTCACAAAGTAAACTAATGATGATATCAGAATTTTCAAACAAGGACAATTCTCCTAACCAAAATAGGATAAGGCCCAGATGATGATGATGACGACGACAACAATTCCCCAAGCCATATGTTTTAATTCCCAGACCCATATGCTAGGATGGTCGGCAAAAACACCATAGATGAAACAAACATTATGTTCTTGTTTATGGATGTACTTCCACCTACACTTTTGCCCCCTAAGTGTTACCCTTTGCCTAAGAGATATACTCATAGGACCTAGGGTTTGAATCTCAGCATGCCAATCCAAAAAGGAAAACATGGACCATGTCAAGTTGAGGGAATATCCTAAAGGCAAGGGGTTCCTGTGCTTTTTAAATTCCCCTCCTTTTTTTGAGACCCCAATTGGTTGTGATGACTGTACCAAAATCAATGTCGACTTAAGAGAGGGCCTTTTAATGCAAAGTGATCATCAGATGCCATGTAAAGGTTAGCTACATAGAAGCCTAAAATACAACATCAATTGGTTTTTTTTTATTGGAAAAGTATACAAAGACACTATTTACTTATTAGTACGAAGAGGTTACATTTATTGATGTTTGCTCAATTTTAAATCGAATGGTTGTGAGTGTATTATTGATTATACTTAAATTTTCAAAAAAACCATTTTTTGAACTTTATGACACACCGCAAGCCATCTAATTTGACATCTAATGGCTATGAGTAATTGAACCCTCGTTATAATAAGGAAAAAGTTTATATAAGATTGCAACCTTAAAATGTAGAACTACAGATGCACATCAAAAATCCATTGAAAAATGTTGTTTTAATATTGAAAAACCCTGTGATTGATTATCTCGACATCAAGATGTATGACTAGGAAAAATAAAAAGATTTGAAATCTCAAAAACAATGCATCTTACAACATATTATCTGCACCGTCCATTTTCAAGATTTTCATATGTTTATATATCTACTTGATTTTAACCATTTTTGGAATTTAAAATTGTATAATTAAATATAAAAATAGATTTTGAGATAACCCGCAGAACATTTTACAATCAAAATTATATGTTGTGATAAAATTTGAAGGTGCACCCTAATTAAATTATTTAATGTTACAACCTTATGAAAACCACACCCTTATAATAAAAACCACACCCTTATAATAAAGACAAACGGTCTCATATTTGTTTAGCTACGGTACCATTATTTTCTACATGGACGGCAGCAATGCAGGATGGTTTGGGTACGGTGTACATGGGTGTTATATATCTTTGGTTTAGTGATAGCTGAACCTTATCGAAATGTGGGACTAGTGTTCACAAAACTCGGCTGGTACAACTCCGAACCAACCAGTCCAACTGGAACCGGTTACTAGTCAATCTGGTTTTTGGTGTTCCAGCCAGTTATTTTAAAAACAATTCATATATATATATACAATTTCAAAAAATAAGGGATCTGTTTGTAATGTGTTTTTGAATGTTTTTTGTCATTATGGCAAAATTTGGAGTCTTTTGGCCATGGATACTTATTTTTACATTTTTCCATATTTTTTTGGAAAATTTTGAAAATACCCATAGGCTTGTATCAATTTTTGAAATCCGTTTTAACTTCAACTTCATTTGGATGTGCTTTGTTTAATCGTGCTTTAAATTTTAAATATACTCTTTATATATTTTTGAATTTGTTTTGGACCGGTCAAGACCTACTTGGTTAGGTCGGTCAAACTGGCCAGTTTATTGGTTACTCGAACCTGGCCCTTGGCCAATTTCTGAGGCCGGTTTGATTTTTGGAACACTGTTTGGGACCAAAACATAATTACGACAAATCTAACAATGAATTATAACATTCTCTTTCCTATATTTCTTATACTTTGGTTGAAGAACCTTGGATTCACTGTCTGGGGATTTTTTGGGTTTGAAGAACTTCGAATTCATCTCTCCTGAGTTTCTGCAATTCGATAGTGCTTGCATGCTCTGAGGATGCTCTAACTTCAGTCTTACGGCATGGGGGCATATAATTTGGAGTCTCTAAATGAAAAATCCAGTTCAATTCTACTTTATAGAGATTGCTAAGGGCTGGGAGGGAGTTATTCTTGATTTGATCAATGAAGCAAATCGTACCATCTAAAATTTGATCCAATAGTGATGGACTCAAACATAAGTCACCATAGAGTTTCCTTGCCCAAAGGATTGTGTGATCTCCAAAATTGTTAGTTCCAATACAAAATAACACCTAAAATAATATCAATAAATAAAATTAATAAACAACTTATTTGGATTTGTCTTTAAATCTTACAAGGGACTAAAGGTTCCATATCAAATCCCATATATCAAGCTATCCGGTGATAGACAACCTCGAGAGTTCCCTTTGATGAATCCCATTCAACTTGTATATCTCTTTTTCATCATTCTTTATCTCTTTCTCTTGTATATTTCTTGAGGAGTCAACCTCTTTTTATAGAAAACACATTCATTTTATAACTTTCACATTCATGGTCTATGTGAGTTAAGGTACAAGTGTAACTCTTGCTTTAATTCCCTTAAGTACAACTATTGTCTTAAGTATAACTAATTAGGACTAACAACTTGTCACCAAACCGTTAATCATATGTAATGAGCTAACGTTGATATTCCACTAATGACTCATATAATAGGATGACATCTAAGAATTCTTACAATTTGATAAAATATATTTAAAAAATTAAATAAATTAAGTATATATAAAACATAACAAAACAATTTTTATAAGGAATCAAAACACATGCCCTAGTGACATTGGTTTTCCCTCTAGTGCTACATTGTTTTAAAAAAATTTGTTTAATGGGATCAAGATTTTTAAGATATTGAATTTGTTAGTTTTATTTGTTTTGAAGCAAGAATTATTGTAATAAGTGATCTTTGCCAAAAGAAAAAAAAATGGATGAAAAAAATAAAAATAAAAAAATACATTTTCTAGCAAGATCACATTAGTCTTTCTTTCAGGAATCGCACAGTGTTAATCCAAAGGCATGCTTTCTCCCATTTAGGAAGACGAATGGGGAAGGCGGGCATAAATAATAGTACCAAAATAGTTATTAACAACTATGTCTGAATAATGCATGTATCTGTCTTTTAACATAGCTTTCTCACTCTCTAGAAATAACATTTGAGAAAAGTTTCTATGCTTTCCTTGCAGCATAGAAGTTCTATTCTCCGCCTACCATCCAACTGTTTAATTTTGATCAAGAGAGCTACTCACCGTTTGATCTTAGATCCGACATCTAAAAGTATTTTATTTTTGGTTTTTTTATACAAATTTAATGAATATGAAATTTGGCACGTGCCATCTTCTCATTAGGGCGCACCTATAAAAAATATTAAAAATAATTTTTTGATAAAATATAATGACCAAAATACCTCTTGAAGCTTTCAGGGGTAGTTTGGTCATTTTATTTTATTGAAAATATTTTTTTTTATATTTTTCGCTAGTGCAAGTTTAACAGAGGAATGAACGTCCAAAATTTGGTGTCAAGATAGTTTATAGAAACAAATTAAAAATAACATATTTAGAGACTTGACATTATGATTGGGGCAATCTTAGCCCTCCATTCAGAATGGATGGTTGGATAAAGGGGAGGATAGAACTTCTATGCTGAAAGGGAAGCATAGAATGCTTGCCCATTACATTTTACATGCATACTATACAGTATCCCTACTCCTGGCCATCTAAACCATGGCTCTAGCCACCATGAAGTTTGCCCTCATGTTTTCCATTGTTCTCTTTGCCATGGCCTTCATTTATTTGGCCTCAAGTGTAGAATTCGATCATGAACCTCATCCCATCATAGCAATTCATACCCCACCCCCACCAGGGCTGGACTTTGTATCTTCGACCTTGAGTCCTAACTCTGTATCTGGCGATGCAAGGACACTTCCACTTCGTCCCCCAAGGGTTCCCATCCATCTTCCCTTAGTAGGACCAGAATCACTCTCAAACAATGCAAGGCCTATGTCGAGTGAGTTTCCGACTTTTTAGTACTCATTTTTTTTAAAGAAAGTATGCTATGATCCTTTGTTTCTATAAGAGGTTTAGGACGTGTTTGATTTCTAAAAAATGTTTTGCAAACCAATATTTCAACAAAGTGGATACCGCAAATTTTGTGGTCTTCCATGTAACTGGCAATATCCACTTTTTAGCTTGAAATACAAGGCAAATGGATACCTCAGTATCCACTTTACTGTAAAACTTCCCCGTTATCAAACAGGAAAGTACTATAGTACTTGAAGACACGGTTTTCAAATCCGCATCTTCTAAAAATCAAACATGCCCTTAAGGTCATGAGAGTCGTCACCGTCCATTTTGAAATCGAGGGCTATAATGGGCAACGACCTTTATTACCTTGGATTTTATTGTGGCAATACCTCATTACAGGAGGTCCGAGGTCTCCATCCTTGGACCGCTTCTAATGTGGTCAAACACCACAATGTGAGTGGTCCGAGGATGGGGACCTCGGACTGAAAACTAGATTGAGTCTAAGTGAGTGGTTCGACATTTCTATTCTCGGACCGCCTATAGCATAGTGTAACACCACAATCTAGGTAGCCTGAAGATGGGGACCTCAGATCGGTCGCTAACTGTCCTAAAACATAGGATATAACCAAGAAATCTACAAAGAAAAGAAAAATAAAAAAGAGGGGCATTTCGAAAAAAGTTTAAAAAGTCTACAGTAATCGGCCTTCTTTGTAATTTTTTAGTCAATTCGCCCATTTTGTATTTTGCATACTTTTTTGTATGTGTACGTAATTGGCTCAATCTTTTTTTCTAAATTTTTTGCTTAGTTAGTGGCGAACCCGCAACTATCCAATTGTACATTTTGACACTAAAAAATCCGTTTTGTATCCAGAAGAATTTGAGTACTATTTTATAAGAAATTGGTTCCTCGTTAAGAAAAGTCTTGGAAAATTATCTCAAATATACTTTAATTTTTCTCTATTTAGAAAAAAACCCTCAACTTTCATAAACTTCGCCCACACCTTTTTTTTTCGATTTTGAGTTTTTTTTTTATCAAAATAACTTTAACGGTAGTCATATTAATGTGAAGCCAATTACGGTACTTTGATTACCGCAAAAACTAATCAATGTTTTACGGCATTTTAAGTACCGTAAAAACTAACCCATTTTATACAGCATTTTAAGTACTGTAAAAATTAAACCATGTTATACGACGCTTAAAATAGCATAAACCATTTTCTCTTATTCATATTTATCTCTTTCATCTCTCTATTTTTTTATTTATTTTTATTGTTTATCTCTTCTTTCTCACTCTAATTCTTTTTAATATTTATCTCTTGTTTTTTTCTCTAAATCTTTTCTCTCACTAGCTCTCTCTCTCTACTTCATCAACTCAACAAATACGATTCTAACGCGATACAAATCTGAATCCGTCCAATTTTTATAAGGGATGGGGTTGGAGGGAATTTTTATAAGGGATGGTAAGGTATGCACAGGTTATATAGTTTTTACAGCATTTTCGAGTGCCATATAACATGGGTTAGTTTTTACGGTACTTAAAATGTTGTATTACATGGGTTAGTTTTTACGGTACTGAAAATACCGTAAAACATGGGTTAGTTTTTACGGTACTTAAAATATAGTGTAACATTTTAGTTTTTAAGGTATTTTAAATACCATAATTGTGCTTCACAGTAATATGACTACTTTGAAAGTTATTTTGGTAAAAAAAAAACAAAATTGAAAAGAAAAAGTGTGGGTGAGGTTTATGAAAGTTAAAAGTTTTTTTTAAAAAATATACAAAAATTAAGATATATTTGTGATAATTTCCCGAAAGTCTTTTATGGAAAAAAAATAATGCAAAAATTGATGGACCCTCCAAGCATGGGGGAGCTTGTTTGACCCTAATATTCTATAGTCATTCTATATAGGCCATCGGCCAGGTTTTGGTCGGGATGGATTTGACATAGACCTGACCAGACCCAATAAGTTGCACGATTGACCGAGATCAAGACCCAACCAAGGTCGGATCGAAGTTATGTGGACCTCCACATGTCCTCCAGATCCAATATTTAGGTCCAAGCCCAAACCTGTGTTGAGTCGATCGGTCGGGACGGCATGCCGACCGGACCCAATTTCCACCCTTAAATTTAGTCCGTGCTTTAATTGATTCTGCAAACCTGAGGCTTAAATCTCTCTTTCTCTACATGAAACGATTAATCTCTCTCGTGCGTTCATGCACACCCAAATACTTTCTTTTTTCGAATGTTAACCAATGTCCAAATGCATATATTTTCGAATGCCAACCATATGTCTAAAACAGTTCTCTTTCTATGCATGTCACAGCTCTCTCTCTATAAATTTTTGACATATCTCTACAGACTGCTCATAGTCCCTAAACCTTCAAAGCCATGGCTCTTCCCACCCTGAAGCTTGCCTTCATGTTCTGCATTCTCCTCATTGACATAGCCTCCATTTCTTTGGCCTCACCTCACCATGTTTCTCTTCCCCAACTGTCTGCTCCTATTCCCTCATCAGGGCCGGTTCCTGTTCCTCTTTTTCCCTCACCACTGCCTGACTCTCTCTCTCTCTCTAGCAAAGCAAGGACCATGTCGAGTGAGTTCTGACTTTTGAGCACTGTTTTGGTGAAATGTGCGTTATGCTACTTGTTTTTATAAAAAAGGTATGGTCATGAGCAGGGTTTTAAAAATGAGTCGTAAGGACTCGCCCGAGTCGACATAAGAATCGAGTGCCTTTCTCGTGTTGATTCTTCTGTAAAATAGGAAATCGCCCTATCTTAGAGGAGAAACGGCAATTTTGAATTGTGAATCGCCCCTATTACATCAGGAGAATCGGCAATTTTGAATTGTGAATCGCCCCTATTGCAATTATGAATTGTGAATCGCCAATTTTGAATTGTGAATCGCCCCTATTAGAAAGTTTGCAATTTTGAATTATGAATCGGCTCTATTAGCAATTTTGAATTGTGACACTTTTGAATTGTGAATCGCCCCTATTAGCAATTTTGAATTGTGAATCGCCTATTTTGAGTTGTGAATCGCCCCTATTAGCAATTTTGAATTGTGAATCGCCTCTCTATTAGCAATTTTGAATTGTGAATCGCTAATTTTGAATTGTGAATCGTCCCTATTAGTAATTTTGAATTGTGAATTGCCTCTATTACGTCATAAATCGTGCCGCTTAGTGACGTCACAGGACGATCCTTAACTAAAGACATTTTGATAATTTTTTTCAAAATATCATTTCACGTTACCTTTTCTCTCCATCGCGCTGGCATTAAGGCTTTTGTAAAGATATTTATATCTTATTGACTTTCTCAAATTCTTCGATGTGTGACTTGCGCTTAGCGATATTATATTGAAAATTTATACAATATAGGTTATTATTGTATAAAACTCTACAACAATGTGCAAATGGCTGTTGTGGTTAGCAGTAGAGGTTTTATACGTGACGTCTTTTTGTCTGTGAAGAAGAAGATAGGTTTTTACTTTTGTCTTTAAAAAAAAAACTAAAATTTGTCTTCATAAAAAAAGAAAAAGAAAAAAAAGATAGGTTTTTACTTTTGTCTTAAAAAAAAAACTAAAATGAAGAAAATAATATGATAAAAGAAATAAGAAAAATAAAATGTAATACAACAAGTAAAAAAAAAAAGGTAATATAATATTTTCTTTTTTTTATTGTAAAAAAAACGAGTAATACAGCAAATATCACATTTTCTCGTAAAAAAAAAATACAATAAGTATTTCTTGTCAAAAAGAATAAAAGATAGTTTTTAATACAACAAATATTTTTTAATACAAACTAAGAATAACTGATCTAATTATAATTTTTATTTTTATAATATGGTAAGCTTTAACATAAATTTAGGAATATTAATTTTAAGATATGATTCATACACATTTAAAATATTTCTCTATCTCTAACAATCTCTTCCATTAAATTTATTCTAGAATTCTAAAAAATTATATTTTTAAAAATTTGCAGTGTTATTTCGAAAATTGATACGCATTCGAATAATTTATATATTGATAATCAAATATTTTATTTATTTATTTACATTATAAATCTTGTAATATATTAATTTTCTTACAGTTGTCAATAATACATTTTAAATTAAATGATATTATAAAATATTTTAAATTTTCTATTATTTATATAATAAAATATAAACCAACAATTTTTGTTGCAATATATAATATTATAGTTAGTTAGGTTGTAATAATTTGGTTTTTTTTAGTGGATTAGGTCTTTCCACCAATTCAATATTTTAGTGGCCATTTTTTATCGATTTAATCCATTATTTATTTTAGTTTATGTATGATTATATACTTTATCCATGGTAATTCTATGTTTTTTGTTTTATGTGATGCAAATTTAATGATTAACATAAGTTCATATAGAAAAAGAACATATTAATTATTCACAAATTGATTAAAAATGAAAGGTAATAATGTAATACCCGTATTTCTTATTGGATTCTTAAAAAATAACATTTATAATGAATTTTCATAATTTTTTTGGATTTTGTTTTAAGGCTTAATATGACCGATTCGGTTTATTTCCGATCCGGATCGCCGATTCACTGATCTAGATGGGTTTTTTAGGTACCCGATCTTGGGTACCAATCCGTTTTTTAAACCACTGGTCATGAGGGTCATCACCATCCATTTGAAACCGATGGCTAGGAGATGATGGAGAGATAGTGAAGTTCGGACTTCAGACATGTTTTCTCTCCAACTATGTTCCAATGGTGATGGTCCTCGTGACCTTAGATTTCATGCGTTCACGTTTTTTTTTTTTTTTGGTAGTTCAACAGTAGCAATCGAATTTTATATGTAGCATTGTTAACTTCGACCGCTAACCACTCAAAGATTTATAGGTTATTGTTAGTTTGGGTATAATTTTGGAGGAACAATACCCTGGAATTAGGCCTGTATAAAAAGGTCATGAAGCCACAACTTAGGGATTGTATACAATGAGACATGCACATAAAAGGTTAGAGACATCCCAAGCCATCAAATGTAAAATCGGATGATTGAGATGTGGAAATTTTTTATGGAATTTAAGCCAACAATGTAGCCATAAAATGTTCGATTTTACAACTGCATAAATCCGACTTTATCGTACCAAAATTAAATTTTATTGTTTGTATATTTTCTCATTCTTATTACCTTGTTAGAAATTAGTTAACTATTTGTTGGGCCCGGGCATGGCCCTAGCCCGGCCCAGTTCCGACAAGGTTGAAGTGGCATAGGGCCAGGCCCAGTCCTAGCCCAGTCCTAGCCCAGCATGGCCAACCCAAGCCTGGCAAACTACAATAAATAAAAAAGAAGAAGAAAAAAAAACAATAAGAAAACTAGTTGGGCCAACCGAACCGGGCTAGCCCTATTGCGGACCTGGTCAGAGCCAAGCCCAGCTCAGCCCTGTCCTGTCCTGTCCGACAGCCATGGGGGCCCAACCCCCAAGCCCATTGCGAGCCCTAGTAACAACTTAGAACAATGATATTTTGAGGTGTTTTGGCCATTTTTGTAGTCTTTATAGCCTTATTCATTGTCCTAACCGTGTGAACTAAGCTATATTTACAATCACTTTTGCAGATTGCCGATGTTGCATAGTGCGGTTCAGAGGGGGGCCTACTTGCTACTGGTGTTGCAATTAATATGCTTCCATCGCACAAATAATGTAGAAATAAAGTGGAGTTTTCTCCGCTGAAATCTATTTTGGGCTCATCTAGAGTTCTATTCAATTTGTATAGGTACTTGGCGTTTTTTAATGGGAAATAAGTAGTTAATAGTAAGACTTTAAATGCTAGGCCCATAAAGATTGCTATTTGTTAAGGACAAAATATCCTTTTTATTATATGTTCTGCTTGTTTGGTTGTGGCCACTTCTAATCACAAGTGTGAAACTTATGAAAAAGGGGTGCTTTTCTAAAGAGGTTCTTCATCTGCCTGACCAAACAGGTCCTTAATGTTTCCATTTCTCCCTACGCGCGTGTGTGTATTATGAAATCTATTCTGCTTATCCGTAGTTAAGAACATTGACACACATCATTAATTTACATATGAGACCTAGTGAAGCAAGATTTTTATCTTTCTAAATTCTTTATTTTTATCTTTTTATACTTTCTCTCTCTCTAAGAACTAGGTAAAATGCATGTTGGCCAAAGATTTGTGGCCAATACAGCTCAAGACAATAGTCGGCACGTCGCTGAGTGATTGGGACATGCATGGTTTGAATTTTTGCTTGTTGAATTTGTTCACAAATAATATGGCCATCAAATTCAATGTGTTTAGAAAATAGCATGTGTTGGGATATACAAAGTTTATGAGTTTCAAGATCATAGCATCTATATCCTTTATGGTTATCAGAATAACCCAAAAAACAATTCTTGATTGCATTGGCTAACAATTTCTCCCTTTCAGATGTTGGCAATAGAAGAAAACATGTACAACCAAAAAGACGTAGAACAAATTGAATTGGGCCTTTACTAAATAATTTTACAAATGGTGAACATCCAAACAAAATAACAAATGACATAATATTAATTAAATAAAATGATATGCAAACATCTTCAGCCCAAAACATATTTGGATCCAAGGATGACACGAGAAATGCATGTGTAGTTTTTAGAATGGGACAGTTTTTGCGTTCAGAAATACCATTATGCTCAAGCATAGGACAAGACTTTTATGTTGGATATTTTTATCAAAAAGAAATTTTTGAGATGTCCCACTAATATATTCCCCACTAAAATCAGATCGTAAGGCTTTGATTTTGGCAGAAAATTGAGTTTCAATATAAGAATAAAAATGGATAAAGATGTCATATAACTCACTACAGTTATTCATAAAGAAAGTCCATGTTTATCTAGTATGATCATCAATAGAAATGACATACTATTGTGACCCACCCTTAGACAAAAGTGAAGTTTGTCCCCAAACATCAGTATACATGACATCAAATATAGTTGTAGAAATAGAATTACTAAGACTGCATGGAAATTCATGCATTTTAGAGAATATATAAGACTCATAATCTTTAACAGTAAAGAAAGTTTTAGAACATATAGAATCAATAAAACCGCAGGAAAATAAAAATTGTAAATGAGAATTGGAAATATGACTCAGACTCTGATGCCATAAAGGTCATATATAAATTGCTACCGCACAAGCAAAGGTTTTAGTAGGAATTTCCAAATTAAGATGTTCCAGGAAGTAGAGGTCACAAATTTATGCCTAGTCCCAATCATCTTCCCTGACTGCCGATCCTACATATAGCATTCGAAGGGAGAGAAATGTTAAAAATAAGCGTGATTATGTTTAAGGGTATTTTGGATATTAGACTTAAATGTAAGGGACATTTTGGGAAAGTTATATTGAGAGTAATTTTGGAATGATGTAAAAGAATTGTGTAAAGTTCCAAGGTCAAATTTCCAAGATTGAAAGAGAGGAATTCCAAGATTGAGAGAGAAGCGTCCCAAGATTGAGATAGATGAGTCCAAAGCATGCAATGCATGCAAATTTGAATTGGGAATGAGTGAAATCTAGAATTTTCTTAAATAATCTTGTAATTTCGTCTAAGCATATAGGTTGTAAGTTATGAGAGGGAAAACATCACTAGAATGGTATAGAAAGAGTTTAGAAAACTCCTAAGTGGTTCATATATACATGTACTATGTTTTTGTACAAGTAGAGTGAAGAAATTGTGTTGAATTGAGCTCTTTTGTGTGCATAACTACATCTTCAAGTAATCCTTCTTCCTCCCTATTTTCTAACAAGAAAACTAGATTACAATTGGATTAGTTAATTTGGCCAACAGAGAGTAGATACATAATGATGGATGAAACATGGTAGACAACTTACACATTTAATTTACCAGAGGGATTAGAGGTATTGTAATAGTGCAAACCTTATAAACTTTCATAGTAGCTCCAAAAGTAGCAAAGTTAAAAAAACAATCGATCGGTGATCTGGATTGAACATTCAAAGAACAGTCTCGAATCGGTGGATTGACGATCTGTATTGTAGTTTCGGCCTAAAAAAAAAAATTATAATTTTTCGAAAATCTAGTTTTTTATGTTTCTAAAAGAAATAGTAGTAATTGTATTATGATTTTTCATTACTGTATCAAAAATATGTAAATACTGAAAACATGTTTCATGTTGAGTGTTTGTTGTCTATTAAATTCATAATATAATGAAAAGAAAATTTCAAATGCAAAATGACAATAAAATGAATATGTCTAACTCAATTTATTTATGTAATTATTGTATCGGCTTAGGAGTTTTATTTTTGAAAGAAGGTATATTAAACAATTTAATGGAAGAGGTTGTTAGTATAAAGAGATGAAACAACTTAGGAGTTTCATTAATTGCTTCAGTTGGATATATTTTTTTTAATCATGCTTTAAATATATTTTTCATATTTTATTAGATTTTTTGTATTTTTATTTGCTTTAAGACTTTTTTTGCCGGCCCAGAATTGCTCGGCTAGGCTGGTTGAGCTGGCCGGTTTATCGGTTAAGCTAATTGAACCGCTTCTGGCCCCATGTCTGGTTAATTGTTCCGGTTCGAATTTTTCGTATATTGATCTAGATTGTTCATTTTTTAAATTTGGGAAAAGTTTATATAGAGTCTAGGCTCTAAACAATCAAATTAGAGCCTACCTCAAAACCTTCACTAGAAGAGGTTGTTTTGATGCCCAAATATTATCAAATTGATCACCTCGACATCAAGATGCATGGACATGAGAAAAAAATGGATTTCATGTTTTGGAAATAATGCATCTTTTAACGCATATTGGATCATCAATTTCCAAGATTTTCGAAGTTTTCATAGATCGACTCGATCCACACTATTTTTAAAGCTTTAAATTTTATAACTAAAAATGAAAATAAAATTTAAGACTATTACAAAACTTTTCAGTATTGAAATCAAATTTCTCGATACTATTTGAAGGTGGGCTCTAATTCAATTGTTTAGAGCCGAGACTCTATCCAAATTGCACCCTTCAAATTTTATTGATCTGCTTGATTTGAACCACTTTTGGAGTTATAAAATTTATAAATAGAGATAAAAACATATTCTCGGGCCATTCTAAGAATTTTCGACATCAAAATTGCATCTTATGAAAAGGTTGGGAGGTGCACCTTACTTTGATTATTTTAGGTTGCAACATTATGCATACGACACCCTCATAGATTGAGTTTTACTTGAGAGAGTAATTTTACAGTATAGTCCCACTGGCGCATGAAATCCCTTCAGCAGAGGGGGGAAAAAAAATTAGAGGGCGTTTCCGTCATTTTTGCTGCTCGCGCAAAGATGAAAAAGGAAAGGGAAGCTAAAAAATTCAAAAAGAGATTAAACCGTCAAATGCAAAACTAGATTTAACGGTCCTGATAAGCCTAATTGTCTCCCCATGAATCAATAGGCACCGTTCAATGAAGCACACATAAGTGGCTCTGGTTTTGGTTATGGTTATGGTTCCAAGCTTTTCAGGTCCATGGCGATGGCGATGGCGATGGCGATGGCGACAGCCTTCATTGCAGTCCAGTGCTGCCAGTGCTCCACCATGCAGGAAAGGTTTCCCTCAATTTTTAGAGAGAGAAAGTGATGATAAAGTTTTACTCAATTTTTTAGAGAGAGAAAACAGAAGAATGTATAAATAAAATTAATAAACAACTTACTCGGATTTGTCTTTAAATCATACGAAAAACTAAAGGTTTTATATCAAATCTGATAGATCAGCTATCCCCGTGATAGAAAACCTCAAGAGTTTCCTTTTGTGAATCTCTTTCAACTTGCATATCTCCTTTTCATTATTATTTATCTTTTTTGTCTTGTATATTTTTATCTTTTTGTCTTGTGTATTTCTTGAAGAGTTAACTTCTCTTTATAAAAAACACATTTATTTTGTGATTTTCACATTCATGGTCTATGGTCTAACAAGTTGTCACCAAACCGTTAATTATATGTAATGAGCTGAAGGTGTTATTAGTCCACTAACGACTCATATAATAGGATGTCATCCAAGAATTCTTACAATTTGATAAAAATATATTTAAAAATTAAATAAATTAAGTATATATATAACATAGAAAAAAGTAGTTTTGATAAGGAATTCAAACACACGCCCCAATAACATTGGGTTTTCCCTCCAGTGCTACACCCTATTAAAGCTAAAAAATAGATCCAAGTATATCGCATGGCCTCATGTTAACCACGTGGGATTTCACATCTACTATAATAAAACTTTATACCATTATTGAAAAACAAATTCCCAAAAAAAAATAACATGAAAGGCAACACTTTGAATATCAATTCATTGGATATGAGATTTTTACTAATGAACTCTCCCACAATAACATTTTCTCTACTCATCAGCTCATTTTTACCAAATGACACTAGAATGTACAAATACAAACGCTACCACCACAATTTGCTATACGTGATCTAGTGCTTAAAAACATGATCAGGTGGCCCAACCGGTGATCCTTCTGTTCCTAGTCGACCAGATGAACTGGCGGACTCAAACCAGTTCACACAGTTTGGGCACATCATGCTAATAAATAAAAAATTCAATATATTAAAAAACTATAAAGATAAGTATGAATTGATTTGTGGATAAAGTATTGACATATATGTTACATATTATGACAAAATTATCGTATGAAGAGTTTGGTTCCAATCTTCCTAGATCATTTATCACAGTCATTTCACAATGTGAAATGCTGAAAATTTCCATGTTGTATATTTTGGAAAATGCATAATATTTTTTTAAAAAAATATTAATAAAATAAAATATTAATTGTTGATTAACCAAAAATATATATTTAAAATTTGTATTGAATAAATTTTTTGAAGAGTTAAAAATCCAAAAAATGAAAAAATAAAAATAAAATAAAATAAAAAGCATTAGGTATATATTTTATTTTAATTAAAAAAATCAGAACAAAGAAAAAAAAAAAAAAAGGGAAAAAAATTAAATCGAGCTCTGAAATAAAAAATTGATTTCATTGTATAGGAAGCTCAAATTAATATCGTAACGAAAAACCACATTTCGAAGAAAGAAAAATAGAAAAAATGCAAAAAAATTGGGAAGGGCTGGCATGAACATTTAGTTTGATGTTATCAATAGTTTGAGGAGCACCGTTTTACAGTACTGCTGCACAGACATCAAATGCAGTCTATGTTCCTAAGAAAGGACTTCATTGTAAAAATATAAAATATATAGGATTATTTTTAAATAAAAATAAATAAAGTAGGATTTATCTATATATTTCCCAAAAAAAAAAAAAGACAAAAAGAATTTGAATTAATCAAGAATAATTGGCTTGCGGAGGAGCATATGGATGAGCAATGTTCTTGGATCAATAGAGTAGAAAACAGTATTTGCTCAATAAATAAAAAATATTCATGAGCTTTCCAAATGATTTGGAAGTATAAAGTTATACTCGATGGTTTCAAATTCCCAACTGGAGCATAAATGTATCAAACACTCCAACAAATTAATCAAAGCACATAAAAAATATAAACTATTTAATATTTCGCATTAAAACACATCAAAAGTGTGTAAACTATCAGTTGTTCTAACTCATTAATATCCTCTGATTGGCTTTTTAAGACAAATGAGATGTTAAAGTTTCATCTCTTGAGTAATTTTAGATAGATTTCTCTAATTTTTATTATTGATGTACTATAAGACCAGGGGGTTATAATCAACTATCATATGTGAAATTCTATATCTTGGAATTTATCACAAATTTTTAAAAATTTCTTTTAAACTTTGAACTTAGTTAATGAAACTGGTTGTTAAATTTCATTTCAAACATTCAAAAAAGAGATTGTGATATCTCTCTCTTTAAACATATCCTTTGAACTTAAATATTTTTTTATTCTCTTAAAATCTCTTAAAGACCATAAATTTTTTCTATCACCCTAAATATAGATATGACTTGATTTTGAAAAACACAAAGATATTGTACATTATCCTTAAACATATTTAAGAAGCATACTCTCTCTCAATAACAATAGATGGTGATGTCGCTCTCTTTTTAAGCATATCCTTTGAACCTAAATATTTTATTATTATTCTAAATCTCTCAAAAACATAAATTTTTTCTGTCACCCTAAATATATATATCATTTGATTTTTGAAAAATAGAAATATATTGTACATCATCCCTCAACATATTTTAGAAGCATACTCTCTCTCAATAACAATACATGGTACTATCTGTCTCTCTCTTTAAGCATATTCCTTTGAACCTAAATATTTTATTACTCTCCTAAAAATCTCTCAAAGACCATAGATTTTCTCTGTCACCCTAAATATAGATATGATTTGATTTTAAAAAAATAGAAAGATATTGTACATCATCCCTAAACATATTTTAGAAGCATACTCTCTCTAAATAACAATACATGGTACTATCTCTCTCTTTAAACATATCATTTGAACCTAAGTATTTTATTATTCTCCTAAAATCTCTCAAAGTCTATAGATTTTCTCTGTCACCCTAAATATAGATGTCATTTGATTTTTAAAAAATAGAAAGATATTGTACATCATCCTAAAACATATTTTAGAAGCATACTCTCTCCAAATAACAGTACATGGTACTATCTCTCTCTCTCTCTTTAAACATAACCTTTTAACCTAAATATTTTATTACTCTCATAAAATCTCTCAAAATCTATAAATTTTCTTTTTCACCCTAAATATAGATATCATTTGATTTTTTGGAAAATAGAAAGATATTGTACATCGTCCTAAAACATGTTTTAGAAGCATACTCTCTTTAAATAACAGTACATGGTACTATCTCTCACTTTAAATATATCTTTTGAACCTAAATATTTTATCACTCTCCTAAAATCTGTCAAAATCTATAGATTTTCTTCGTCACCCTAAATATAGATATCATTTCATTTTTTGAAAAATAGAAAGATATTGTACACCATCCCTAAACATATTTTAGAAGCATACTCTCTCTCAATAACAATACATGGTATTATCTTTCTCTCTTTAAGCATAATCCTTTGAACTTAAGTATTTTATTACTTTCCTAAAAATCTCTCAAAGTCCATAGATTTTCTCTCTGTCACCCTAAATACATATATGATTGGATATTTGAAAAATAGAAAGATATTGTACATCATCCCTAAACATATTTTAGAAGCATACTGTCTCTAAATAACAATACATGGTACTATTTCTCTCTCTTTAAACATATCATTTGAACCTAAATATTTTATTACTCTCTTAAAATCTCTCAAAATCTATAGATTTTCTCTGTCACCTTAAATATAGATCATTTGACTTTTAAAAAATAGAAAGATATTGTACATCATCCCTAAAAATAGTTTAGAATCATACTCTCTCTAAATAACAATACCTGGTACTATCTCTCTCTTTGAACTTAAATTTTTAACCGAAATATTTTATTACTCTCCTAAAATCTCCAAAAATCTTTTGATTTTCTTTTCACCTTAAATATAGATATCATTTGATTTTTGGAAAATAAAAAGATAGTGTACATCACTCCTAAACATATTTTAGAAGCATACTCTCTCTAAATAACAATACATGGTACTATCTCTCTCTTTAAACTTATTGTCTAAACCTAAATATTTTATTACTCTCCTAAATCTATCAAAATCTATAGATTTTCTTTGTCACCCTAAATTTAGATATCATTTGATTTTTGAAAAATAGAAAGATATTGTATATTTTAAAAGCATACTCTCTCTCAATAACAATACACAGCACCATCTCTCTCTCTTTAAACAAACAAATTAAAAACTACATGTGGAAGTGAGAGTAAGAGGTAATCTCAAAACCTTATTTAATGTAGAAAACCAATTGACATGAGTGGAGAAGTTGACAGCCTAAATAGCATGGAAGAAGTAATTTTTTTTGGATTGTTACTTGTAAGAATTGAACTTTGAATAATGCAAGATGTAGCATTGCTCGACATCAACTGCTAACCGCTCAAGCGCAAGCCCAATTCCTAAACACAGAAAACGTAATTGATAAGGCAAATTAAATCTTAGTACTAGATTTTTCTTTTATCCCAATTAGATATTAAAACTTACCCTTGCTTATGAGTCTCTCTCACACACATGCACACAAAATTGGTATGACAACTTACCACTGCTCATAAGGCTTAAGATCCATCTCTCACTGATGTGGCAATACATATAAGACTTACTCTCTCTCTCATGTGTGGGATCTGTAATCTTTCTTTGGGAATATTACATAAAGTGCGTCATACATTGGCTGGCATGTTTCCCATGTAAGGGGACTCATGGGGATCTCTTTCTCTCTCTTGGAGAAATTCAAGGGAAAATCTTGCTTTCTTTATGGGGTGCAGTTTGTATAGAACCAAGGTTCTATACAATCAAAGTAAATCCAACCTTCAAATAGTATCAAAAAATGTGGTTTTAATAGTGAAAATCTTTGTAATAGCTTTAAAATATATTATCTATAATAATAAAATTTAAAGCTTTAAAAATAGTGTAGATCGAGCAGATATATGAAAACTTAAAAATCTTGAAAATTGACGGTCCAAATATGCGTTACAAGATGCACTATTTTCAAAACTTGCAATCAATTGTTTTTCCCATGACCATGCATCTTGATCTCGAGATGGTCAATTCGAGGATACGTGGGCATCACAACAACCTCTTCTAATTAAGTTTTTGTTGTGGCCTCTAATTTGATTGTTTAGAGCCTCGGCTCTATATAAAGTTTTCCCTTTCTTAGAATCACATAATATCGTGTTAATCCAAAAGGCATGCTTTTTCCCATTTAGGAAGACGCATGAGGAAGGCAGCCAGCATTAGTACTATTACCAGAATAGTAAATGACAATCTTATCCAAATAATGCATGCATCGGTCTAGGAACATAGCTTTCTCATTCTCTATAAAAATACATTTTACATGCATACAACACAAAGTGTCCCTACCCCTCACCTTCTAAACCATGGCTCTTGCAACCATGAAGTTTGCCCTCATGTATTCCATTGTTCTCTTTGCCATGGCCGCCATTTCTTTGGCTTCAAGTCTAGAATTCGATTCTGAACCTCAACCCATTGTAACTTTGGCCTCAGATGATCCTGAACCGCACCCCATCGTAGTAATTTATGCCCCACCGCCACCCGGGCTCGACTCTGTATCTTTGGCATTAGATGATCCTGAACCTCACCCCATCGTAGTAATTCCTTTCCCACCCCCACCAGGGCTCGACTTTGTATCTTTG
>NW_006498085.1:2265039-2291293 GCF_000471905.2 Amborella trichopoda | reverse complement strand
AGACGTTAGTTCTTTCTACTGTTCTTCCTACTTACTTCTTCCTACTGTAGGGCCGGTCGTTCCTTCCCTTCCTTCCCTTCCTACCACCTCCCTCGTCTCTCTCTCTCTCTCTCTCTCTCTCTCTCTCTCTAGCAAAGCAAGGACCATGTTGTGTGAGTTCTAACTTTTGAGCACTCTTTTGGGGAAGTGTGTTATGCTGCTTGTTTTTTATAAAAAATGTATGGTCATGACGGTCATCACCGTCCATTTGAAACCAATAGCGAGGAGATTTTCTCTCCAGCTATGTTCCAATGGTGATGGTCCTCGTGACCTTAGATTTCGTGCGGTCACTTTTTTTTTTTTTTGGCAGTTCAACAGTAGGAATCGAACAGCATTGTTAACTCCGACCCCTAATCACTCAAAAGATTTATAAATTATTGTTAGTTTGGGTATGAATTTTGAAGGAACAATACCTTGGAATTAGGCATGTATAAAAAGGTCATGAAGCCACAACTTAGGGATTGTGTACAATGGGACATGCACATAAAAGGTTAAGAGACACCCCAAGCCATCAAATGTAAAATCAGATGGCTGAGATGTGGAAAGTTTTTACGGAATTCAAGCTAACAATGTAGCCATATAATGTATGTTCGATTTCACAACTGCATATCCGACTTTATTGTACCAAAATTAAATTTTATTATTTGTACATTTTCTCTTTCTTATTACCTTGTTAGAAATTAGTTAACTATTGGTCGGGCCCAGGCCTGGCCCAACATGAATAATCCCATGCCCAGGCCAACAAATTCAGCCGAGAAAATCATGCCTGGCTCTGCCCAACCTAGGTAGTTCTTGATAAAGACCCTACCAGGCCAAGGCCAAGGCCAGATCTAGCCCACACAAACACAGCCCATTGGCAGCCCCATTTGGAAACTTTGGGTTACAATACAAAACCTATCTTTTCACTGGATTGCTTGTTCCCTGCAAGGGTAGTCTCGGTGTTCTACTCGAGATGCTTAAATTGAACCACATGAAGAAACTAGACTCGCTCATTTGGGGTTATACATCTAGACTTGGTTTCTGTCCTAGTTGTTTTCGATAGGGTTGGTAGTGGGTCAGGACTGGGCCAGAGGGACCGGGCCCGACCTAAGCATAGACTGAGCTAAAGGGGCCCGACCATCTGGTTTGGGCCGCCAGGTCACCTGGTCCATTCCCAACCCTAATTCTAGGTTCATAAAACATAAATGGAAACAAATATGATAAGGGTTTGAAGTCCATTATCATTTGCCTCTAGCCTAGCCAATGGAGCCAAGGACATAAAAACACCCCCCCACATGTTCTGTTTGTGTTATCAAGATCAAACCTTACTGGTTGGTCCAGCCACTTGCTTCTATGATTGGAAACTCAAGACTATCCAATTTAAAGTAGAGTAATGTTTGGCTATATACTAATCAAAATTAATATTTGTTTAGTTTTTGCAATTTTGTCCAACTGTTTTGTTTTTGTTTTTTTTTTTTTTTAGACAAACTAAACAATTTTTAGTTATAATGGCTAAGTTTTTATTTTTAACTCTTAAAATAGTCAATCCAACAAATTCCATTGGCGGTCGGTCAAACCAATTTTGACTAGACCAGCCTATAATCCATTCAATGGACAATAGTCATAATACAATTCAAATAGCACTTGATTTGGATTCCAAGCCCATAACAAAGGCCAATTTGGTATTAAAAAAACAAACTGAAGTTCAAAAAATCATCAACTAAACTAATTATCAAAGGTAAATACTTAGATCTAAATGAGATGATTTGACCTCTTAATGACATTTTGACTTACTTTTACCATTTTTAGAGCGTTTTTCTTTTTCTTTACACCCTCGCACAATGCCCCTAACCACTAGTGTTGCCAATGGGCTGGGCCACCCCCTGGCCCTAGCCAAACCACAGTCCCTAAATGGCTGGCCCAAGCCTGGCCCAGCCCTGATAAGTCTGAAGAGGCACAGGTCTAGGCTCAGTCCTAGCCCTAGCAGGGCCAACCCGACCCTGGCAAAATACAATAAATTAAAAGAAAAAAGAAGAAGTAAGAAAGAAAAGACAAGAAGAAAAACTGGTTGGGCCAACCGAACCAGGCTAGCCCTATTGCGGACCTGGTCCAAGCCGAGCCCTGTCCTGTCCTACACCCATGGTGGCCCAACCCCCAAGCCCTTTGCCCGCCCTAGTAACCACCGTGAACAATGGTATTTTGAGGTGTTTTGTAGTCTTTATAGCCTTATTCATTGTCCTAACCGTGTGAACTAAGTTATATTTACAATCACTTTTGCAGATTGCCGATGTTGCATAGTGCGGTTCAGAGGGGGGCCTACTTGCTACTGGTGTTGCGATTAATATGCTTCCATCGCACAAATAATATAGAAATAAAGTGGAGTTTTCTCCGCTGAAATCTATGTTGGGCTCATCTAGAGTTCTATTCTATTTGTATAGGTATTTGGCGTTTTTGAATGGGATATAAGTCGTTAATAGTAAGACTTTAAATGCTAGGCCCATAAAGATTGCTGTTTGTTATGGACAAAATATCCATCATATGTCGGTTCTGCTTGTTTGGTTGTAGCCACCTCTAATCACAAGTGTGAAACTTATAAAAAAATGTGTTTTACACCTATGCTTTTCTAAAGAGCTTCATCTGCCAGACCAAACAAGTCCCTAATGTTACAGAATCTCAGTCCATTTCTACCTACGCGGATGTGTGTATTGGGATATCTATTCTGCTTATCCGTAGTTAAGAACGTTAACACATCATTTATTTACATATAAGACCTAGTGAAACAATATTTTATTTTTAAAAAAATTTTATTTTTATTTTTTCATACTCTCTCTCTCCTCTCTCCTTCCAAAGCTCTCTCTGAGGACTAGGTAAAATACATGTTGGCCAAAGATTTGTGGCCATTATGGCTCAAGTCAATAGTTTGCAGGGATCATGTCCAAATTCTTGTAAGCGTCCCCCTTTAGTTCGAAATTCTTGTAAGAGTCCCCCCTTCAGTTCGAAAATGAACATCGAGAATGCCCAACTTGCGTGCTAACAACTGAAATTGATCCTTGCTGGCTTTGGTGAAAATGTCACCACGTCGATGAGTGGTTGGAATATGCGTGGTTTGAATTTTTCCTTGTTGAATTTACTCATGAATAATATGGCTGTCAAGTTCAATGTGTTTGGTCCTCTCGTGGTAAACTGGATTCATGGCAACATAAATTTCCGATTTATTATCACAGTATATTGTCATAGGTCCACCATGAGAAAATCCAAGATCTTTGAAGAGATATCTTAACCAAGTTAATTCATAATAAGCAGTGGCCATAGCACGATATTTAGCTTCAACTGAAAAATAGAAAAACAATGGGTTGCTTCTTGGTTTTCCAAGAAAAAGAGTTGCTGCCAAGAAAGATTCAATAACTAGCTCGGTCGGAGTCCCAATATGCAAAGATGTGTAAATCATTAATAGAATACATTGTCCAGAAGATCCTTTAAAGTATCAAATCACTCTAATGGCGGCGTCAAGATGTGGCTTTCTTGGTTCTGTCATTAACTGACTAAGAATATGCACTGAATAAAGGGGTCTGTGATAGAATTGTATTTCTCAGTATTTTGATCACAGGAAAAAGACCCCTATATTTATAAAATATTGGAAGCATTATACAACCTGTGTAATCATACAAACTTGAAAGAAAATATAAAATGAGATATCACAATCTGCATGACAGCTTGCATGATATCAAATAGAAAAGGAATTCAAATATACAAATAATATACACACACTCTCCTTCAAACTCGTGATGGTTGAAAGCAAACCATTGACAGTTTGGAAACAAGGTTGGAGAACCGATGAGCATTATGAGACTTTGTAAAGAAGTTAGCAAGCAGTGCATATAAGGAAAAGAAAGTGTCCTAACTGGATATTCTTTTCAAATAAAATGACAATCCACTTCAAAATCCTTGGTACGCTCATGGAACTCAGGGTTTTGAGCAATAAAATTTGCGCTTTTATTATCACCATATAAAGAAATCAAAGCGTATACTTTTAGACCCAAGTCAGCCAATAATCAACTAAGCCAAACAACCTCAGCTGTTGTTTGAGACATAGCATGATACTCAGCTTTAATAATAGAGTGAGCAATGCAATTGTCACCTCTTGCTCTTCAAAGAAAGAAGGGAGTCACCAAGAAAAATTAAAAAACCTGTAGTAGATTTCCAATCTGAAGTGGATCATGCAAAATAAGAGTCAGTGTAAGTACGAAGCTCAAGTAAGAAAGTCGAGGAGAACCATGTAGCATGATCGAGAGTATCCTAAATATAACAAATAGTACATAAGATAGCTGCCAGCTGAACAGAGTGAAGAGCACTAAAAATCGACTAATTAGATGAACAACATAAGCAATGTCTAGCCGAGAGATGGTCAAATAAATTAAATTTCCAACCACTTGTCGGCAAAATATAAGATCAAGAAGAAGCTCACCATCAGTAGAACGAAGTTTGACATTCAACTTAGTATGTGTGCCATCATCAGCTAAGAAAACAAATAAGAGAACTTTTAGGCCCAAAAAAACCTTAAGAATCCTAGATCTTTTATCTCAAAAAGCTGATGTAGTCGTTGCTTAATTCAATGAACTGTGTTTTCATCATCACCAAGTAGAGCAAGAGAATTGTACGTCATTTGGCTATGACTAATATGAACATGGCAAGGACATAATAGCTTTGTCAAAAACTTGCAGAAATAACAGCAGTACTAAATTTGTCAAACCAAGCACGTGGAGCTTGTTTAAGACCATCGAGTACATGTTATAAACGACAAACTTTATTATCAGGATTTAAAACCCCATGGTATAGCTTTATATAAACTTTCTCTGTAAGATCACCATTGAGAAATGCATTTTTGACATCAAGTTGATATAGATGTCACTAACGAATGGCAGTCAGAGAAATCAGGTTGCGAACTGTAGTCATGTAGACTACATGAGCAAAATTTTCAGCAAAATCAATTTCAAACTCTTGACTATAACTTCTAGTCATAAGGCGTGCCTTATAATGCTCAATGTTACCATCAGCTTTTATTTTGATCTTGTAAACCCACTAACAGCCAATGGCATTTTTGCTATTGGGACGAGCAACGACATCTCAAGCATGCATTCTATTGAGAGCAGCTAATTCTTCAGCCATGACATGTTTGTCATTCAGGCTTTTTTGTAGCTTCACTGTTGGTTTGTGGTGCAGAGGAAGAATGAAAAGAAGCAACAAAAGCCTGATACTATGGTAAGAAGGTTTCATAGTCAATGAAACATGCAGGTACAATAGAGACATGAGTACAGCTGTAGACGGAAGCCGTTTACATAAGAAAGATAGGTGCAAGTGCCTGAATTGGTTCATCATCAATAGGTGAGTATTCTACCATTGGACCATCTATAGGTGGTGATATTGGAGACACTAGAGAACAATTATAAAAAAAAGGAACAAGAAAAGAAGTAGAAGTAAGAATCAACAACATGTGGAGTTGAATAAAAAGAAATGTGCTTAGAAAATAGCATGTTTCGAGATATACGAAGTTTCTGAGTTTCAAGATCATAGCATCTATATCCCTTTTGGTTATCAGGATCACCCAAAAAATAATTCTTGAGTGCTTTGGCTAACAATTTCTCCATTTCAGATGTTGGCAATAGAAGAAAACATGTACAACTAAAGATAAGTAGAACAGATTAATCTAGGGTTTTACTAAATGATTTCTCGAATGTGAACATCCAAACAAAATAGAAAATGACATAATATTAATTAAATAAAATGATGTGTAAAAATCTTCAACCTAAAACATCTTTGGATCCAAGGCTGACAGGAAAAGTGCACGTGCAGTTTCTAGAATGTGACGGTTTTTGTGCTCCGAAATGCCATTATGCTTAGGCATATAAGGACACGACTTTTTATGTTGGATATTTTTATTAAAAAAAAACTTTTGAAATGTCCCACTAATATATTCCCCACTGAAATCATATCGTAAGGCTTTGATTTTGGCAGAAAACTGAGTTTCAATATATGAATAAAACTTGATAAAGATGTCATATAACTCACTACGATTTTTCCCAAAGAAAATCCATGTTTATCTAGTATGATCATCAATAGAAATGACATACTATTGTGACCCTTAGACAAAAGTGGAGTTTGTCCCCAACCATCAGTATTCACGATATCAAACATAGTTGTAGAAATAGAATAACCATGACTAAATGGAAATTCATGCATTTTAGAGAGTATATAAGATTCACACTCTTTAACAGTATACAAAGTTTTAGAACGTATAAAATCACAAGAAAACACAAATTGTAAACGATAATTGCCAAACTCTAATGCCATAAAGGTCATGTATAAACTGCTGCAGCACAAGCTGAGGTTTTAGTAGGAATCTTCAAATGATGATGTTTCAGAAAGTAGAGGTCACGAGCTTTATGCCTAGTCCCAATTATCTTCCCTGACTGCTGACCCTACATATAACATCCGACAGGAGAGAAAACCACATTACAATTGGATCGATTAATTTGGCCAACAGAGAGTAGATTCATAATGATGGATGAAACATGCTAGACAACATAAACATTTAATTTACAAGAGCGATCAAAGGTGTAGTAATAAGCTTATAAACTTTCATAGTGGCTCCATCAGTAGCAAAGTTTAAAAAAATAGATCGGTGACCTGGATTGGCCACTCAAAGAACTGTTTCGAATCGGTGGATCGACGATCTGGATTAGCAGGTTTTGGCTTAAAAAATATATATAAAAAAATTTAGTTTTTTATATTTCTGAAAGAAATAGTGACAATTACATTATGGTTTTTTATTATTGTGTCAAAAATATGCAAATACTGAAAACCTGGTTTATGTTGAGTGTTTATTGTACTAAATTCATATATAATCAAAATAAATTTTAAATTTTAAATTTTAAAATTTAAAATGACAATAAAATAAATATCTCTAACTCAATTTATTTATGTTATTATTATATTTGACTTGAAGAGTTTTATTTTTAAAATATATTTTTAAAATAAGGTGTATGGAACAATTTAATGGAAGAGGTTGTTAGTAGAGAGAGAGAGATGAAACAACTTAGGAGTTTCATTAATTACTTCAGTTGGTTATGCTTTAATTATTTTTTTCATATTTTATTATATTTTTGTATTTTTATTTGCTTTAATACCTTTTTTACCGCCCAGGACTTGCTCGGCTAGGCTGTTTAAGCCGGCTGGTTTACCGATTAAGCCAGTTGAATCGCTTCTGGCCCCATGTCTAGTTAACCATTCCGGTTCGATTTTTTCTTACACTGATCGAGACTGCCCATTTTTTAAATTTGGAAAAATTTTATATAGAGCCTAGGCTCTAAACCAGTGGTTTAAAAAATGGATTGGTGCCCCGGATTGGGCACCTCAAAAACCCATCTAGATCAGCAAATCGGGGATCCGGATCAGGAATCGACCGAAACGGTCCGATTAGGCTTTAAAAATATCCAAAAAATATATGAAAATTCATTATAAATATTATTTTTTAAAAATCCAATAAGAAATATGGGTATTACAATATTAACTTTCATTTTTAATCAATTTACGAATAATTAAGATGTTCTTTCCCTGTATGAACTTATGTTAACCATTAAATTTGCATCACATAAAACAAAAAACATAGAATTACAATGGATAAAGTATATAATCATACATATACTACAATAAATAATGGATTAAATCGATGAAAAATTGCCACTAAAATCTTGAATTGGCGGAAAACCCTAATCCACTAAAAACAAAAAAAAACCAAATTATTACAACCTAACTAACTATAATCCAAAATTATTACAACCTATCTAACTATAATATTATATATTGCAACGAAAATTGTTGGTTTATATTTTATTACATAAATAATAACAAATTTAAAATATTTTATAATACCATTTAATTTGAAATGAATAATTGACAACTGTAAGAAAAATAATACATTACAAGATTTATAATGCAAATAAATAAATAAATAAAATATTTAATTATCAATATAGAAATTATTTGAATGCGCATCAATTTTTGAAATAACACTTCAAATTTTCGAAAATATAATTTTTTAGAATTCTAGAATAAATTTAATGGAAGAGATTCTTAGAGACAGAGAAATATTTCAAATGGAGCTAACTCCAAAACTCGTCCTCGGTTCAGATTGCAGGTTGCAACTCGCCTGCATGAAGCCGGAATCGCTAGTAATCACCAATCAGCCACACGGTGGTGAATTTGTTCCCGAGCCTTGTACACACCGCTCGTCACACTATGGGAGCTGGCCATACCAGAAGTCATTACCTTAACCGCAAGGAGGGGGATGCCGAAGGCAAGGCTAGTGGCTGGAGTGAAGTCGTAACAAGGTAGTCGTACTGGAAGGTGCAACTGGATGAATCATATCTTAAAATTAATATTCCTAAATTTATGTTAAAGCTTACCATATTATAAAAATAATAATTATAATTAGATCAGTTATTCCTAATTTGTATTAAAAAATATTTTTTGTATTAAGAAATATCTTTTTTTTTTTTACAATAAATATTTTTTGTATTTTTTTTTTACTATAAAATATGATATTTGTAGTATTACCTTCTTTTTTTTTTTACAAGAAAAAAAAAAGGATGTTATATTACCTTTTTCTTTGTCTTTGCTTGTTTTATTACTTTTTATTTTTTTCATGATATTGTTTTCTGGGTAATGATTATATGAGACCCTCTCACACCCATGTGTGTAGGACCTCCAATGATCACCATTAAATTTGGTACAGATATATAGAAAAGTCAAGTCCCACACTCATGTGTAAGGATCACTGAGATCTATGCCAAATTTAATAACTTCCCTAAATATCTGTGCCAAATTTAATAGTGATCCTTTCAGGTCCTACACACATGGATGTGGGAGGGTCATTACTCTTATTTTCTTCATTTTAGTTTTTTGGTACGAACTAGGATTAGATATTGGGACATCACGCATAGAAACATTGCTGCTAACTACCACAGACCTTCGCACGTTGCTAAAGAGTTTTCTACAATAATTACCTATATTGAATGAATTTTCAACATAATATCGCTCAGCGCAAGTCCCATATCGAAGAATTGGAAAAAGCTTTCATGGTATAAATACATTTACAAAAGCCCTAACGTTGGCGCGATAGAGAGAAAAGGTACACCTGTGGTAATATTTTGAACAAAATGTTCTCAGTTAAGGACTCGCCCTTTGACGTCATTAAGCGGCGGAAATCGCCATTTATGACGTAATCGGAGCGATTCACGATTCAAAATTGCCGACTCTCTTCTAGGATAGGGCGATTCCTAATTTTACAAAAGAATCAACACGAAAATCGCCATTTATAGCTGTCCTGATTTTACAGAAGAATCGATATGGAAATCGCCATTTAGATGACCGATTCCCTTTACAGAAGAATCGACACGGGGTGACCGATTCCCGCCGATTTTTAAAACCCTGATGGAAATGATAAGATTTGCAATATTACTTACCCAAATGGAAAGTATTTGCAAAATTAACAATAATAAAATCTCCATAACAAGAATTTGCAATATTAACAATAAAAAAAAGGATTTGCAATATTAACAATATTACCCAAAAAGAAAGTATTTGCACTATTAACAATAAAAAAGGCGATAAGATTTACAATAAAAAGTTTCCATAACAAGAATTGCAGTTCCTCAGAGTGCAGTTCCTAAATCAGTTTAGTGATGCATGGGGAGAAAATGAATCCAAACCACTTTATTTAGGAAGAAAGAAATAGGAAATAAAATTAATCCTTGCCCATGTATTTAGCAAGTATGAGAAGAGAAGATCAACCGGGTTTCATTATAAATACATATGGTGGTGGACTCTTAGTCTATGTAGAATTCTTCAGTGCATCTTACTCCTTAGAGAACCATGAAATCCTTTTTGAGCTTGTCATGCCTTGTCCTCCTTGCTTTGGTGGTCACCTCTGAGGCCATGAAGGGCCAAGTTCCCCCTTCTGGCCCTTCAACAGGTACTTCTTCACCATTTCCTCCTCCTCGTTATCCCACAAAGACACCATCCTTACACTCTGTGCCCTCAACTCTGGCTAATCATTCACCTAATGTGAGTTTTCGCATTGCCCATTGTTTTTTTTGAAAAAGGCAGGAAAAAAATCACGTAGTTTTCATAAAAATGTTTAAAACCCACTTTTTTCATAATACGATTTAAATCAGGCCAAAAAATCGTACCTTTTTTTTACCCATAATTTTTTTCGAAGGTATTTTTTTTTTTTTTTTCTATTTTGTGTATTGCAACCATTGCTACTTTCACATTTTTGAAAAAAAAAATATTATTTCAAAAAAAAACTTAAAATTGAAATTTTTATCGTCATTGTGTTCTTCAAAGCCACAGTGTTGCAGAGTGAAGATATGAATTTTTTTTCCCTGTTTTTTAAACTTAAACAAATAGAGGCAGATTTCAGTTGTTATTATGGAAAATCATTGTGTAAATGAAATATTGTTTATAGCAAATCATTTTGTAAAGTAAAGCATGTGTAAAGAAAATCGTATACATGTAGATTTCTGTGATTATTTGTGATAATTATTTTTATAAAAATATTGTTTCGGCACAAATTAGAGCTCAAAACGTAGTTTTTCATAATACGATTTAAATCCAGCCAAAAAATCGTATCCTTTTTTGCCCATATTTTTTTTCGAAGGATTTTTTTTTTCCTGTTTTGTCTATTGCAACCATTGCTGTAATGCAGCCATTGCTACTTTCATATTTTTGAAAAAAAAAAAATTATTTCAAAAAAAAAAACTTCAAATAGAAATTGTTTTCCTCATTGTGTTCTTCAAAGCCAGAGTGTTGCAGATTGAAGATATGAACTTTTTTTCCCCATTTTTCAGACTTAAACAAATAGGTGTAGATTTCAATTGTTATTATGAAAATCATTGTGTAAATGAAATACTGTTTATAGCAAATCATTTGTAAAGTAAAGCATGTGTAAGGAAAATCATATGCATGCAGATTTCTGTGATTATTTGTGATAATTGTTTTTATAAAAATATTGTTTATGGCACAAATTAGAGCTCAAAATATAGTCTTTAG
This sequence comes from Amborella trichopoda, assembly GCF_000471905.2. Next base: position 2,280,166 of record NW_006498085.1, on the reverse strand, counting down.
TGGTGAATGAGAAGCAGAGAGTGTGACTACAGGACGAAGTAATCAATATTTTATTTTTGATTATGTGATAACAAAGATAAACAATATAATGTAAACTGTAAACTTACAGGAGCAAGCAATTTGTACACAGATGATTAGTTCCCCAAACCTAATCCTTCAGCTTGTTATTTCCCTAACAAAATGAAAACCCCTATTTCTTTTCTCTCTCTAAAAATCGGTTAGGCTTCTTCACAAATCGGGCATAGTTAAGGTTTTCTCTCAAATAACATCTCAAATTGATGCAGGGAGAAAATAAAACCAGAAAAGAAAAGGTTGAGAGAATATATCATCTCTTAAAAGTCTGCAAGGGAATCCACCTCAAGAGACCAAATCTCTTCACGACACCAATTTTATTAACTCAAGTTATAATGAAGGGAAGTCTCCCTAAAATAAACTAAAAAAGAAGATAAACAATTTCTCTCTTTTAACCTAACTCTTAAAGTCACATACTAAAAAGATTTGCTTCATAGCCACGTTTTATCCAAAGCCTTCCTATTGTTGAAAATATAAACTCCCCTTAGATTTAACCTTATCTTATTTACATTCCAAACTTCTTTTTAGATTTAACCTTATCCTATTTATATTCTTAAACTAACCAATCAATTGATCAATATCAATTTACACACAAAATATGCTCACAAAATATGCTTACGCATCTCCTATTCTTGAGTTAAAAGATGAAATCAAAAAAACTTAATAATAATAATATTTTTGGCTTTTTTTTTCTCTGCATCATTCTCTCGGGGTTGAGAGAAGCTCGACCTCGAGCTTGATGCCAATTACCATCGGCTAATTGGTGATGTAATCCCACCATGCGCTTTGGAACCTTCTCTTCAATTTCTTTAAAAAAACTGTATTAGCTTGAGCAGCTTGGGGTGGGTCAATGGACCATGGTACATAGAGTGTGGGTCAATGGACGATGGTACACAGTGATGTTTTCAGTCATTTTAAAGCTTGCCAGGTAGTTTAATCATTTTTTATAGATATGATTTTTTACGGGCACCAAAGCGTACTCCCAGTAGGTGCACATTGTACACTTACTTGGGCGAAATACTACTCCCAATTTTTTCTTATTCATTTGGAATTTTGAAATCCACTTAATAATCATTAAATGAGCATTTTTAAAACAGGTTTTTGAGTCCTTTAACATCTTAGATCTAATCATTCAAAAATGGACGATATGTATTCAACCTTATATTGTTATTCGTCTAAGATACATTTGTAATTATGTTGATGGCCCTTTGTGCTACAACCACCAAAGGCCATAGTTTGGAGTTTGGAGTTTGGAGTATTTATCTTATAAATTACAATAAAGATGAGTTGATTCATCATTTTTATCTTAGTTGGATGCTCTATGCTCTTGAGAGAGAGAGAGAGAATATAAATTTTAATTCTACATATGAATACCAAGAAAAAAAGAACAAGATAATGTAAAATGAGATTCCTAATTGCTTAGCATCGCTCCTAAGAACCCAAAATGGATTGAATCTTATAATCTCTCACGTGTGATACTTTACCCTAAGCTTTGCGCCTGATTAGCATAGACATAGGATCAAAAATGCAGATAACAAACCCTAGTAATTCTTTGTACTAATCTTTTTCCATTTGTGGATCATTGTAATTTTCTCGGTGAGTAATAAATGATGGAATTGCGGGGTTGTTGAGAACCCCTTTATCGAGGAACTAGAAACCTCAAATACCCGGATTCCACCTAAGATTGTAGACATACTTGGCAAAATATAAATTAAGTGAATGCAATAAAAAAAATGAGTATGGGCAATATAGCATGAAACAAAAGTGTACTGCAATTAAATAAGGATTTACTCCATTCAAATTCACCCTGAAGGGACTACATCCACGGTCTCAACAAGTCGAAATTTTTATCAATGAAGTTCACAATTATTTGTTAAAACACATAGACCTCTTTTTCTTAACATCTGCAAATCCCTTTCCCATGTTCTCTTCTAAATCCAATCTATCCAATGTCCCATCTAAATAATACTATTGATAAATCTCCTTTTTCTCACCAATAGCGGGAGGAGAACCTTGAAGAACACCACATGACTTCCTTATGTAAAAGTGAGAATTGGAGGAACCCAAAACTCATGAAAAAACCACCTCTCCCCTGAGATTATGTTTCTTTCTGAGCTGGGGTCCTTCTCCTTGCCTCCAATTATAAAAGCCAATTATTCCCATATCATGTAATGGGATAACCCTAAATTGCATGTGTATTACCTTTGTTTGATCCCTTATAAATATATTATTAGGGTTTTTTATTGCTCCCAAGAAAGCGTCCTTTCTCTTTTGAAAAATTTACACTAATATCCCTCCAAATTATTGTTACTTAAGAAATCCCCCAAAAAGATTTGACTTTACATTCGAACCTTTTCGTTTTTTTTTTTTTTTTTTTTTTTGTAATTTTGGTTTTTTCAAATTGTCATAGCTTCAAATCTTGAAGATCCGTAATCATACATAATAGAATGATTTCAAATTATTAAGGTTCAGAATAATTGTTGGGTTTATGTGGCCTTTAAAGGCTTTATGAGTGTAGTCCCTCGAGGACCATATTAAGCGAATGATGTTTGCTTATACCGGACTGTGCATATCGATCTAGGCTAGTCGAATGTAAAACCCAAGGTACCTGGGCATAAAGAATTAACCGATGAGGGTCTTGGGTTAGCCCTTGATGAGGTCAGAGCTTATGTCTAGATGAGAGAGTCGAGGGACTGTGTGACCCTTGTATGTGATGGTAGTCCTATTGAGACGGGGGGCAAAACCTCATCCATGTTCCATCACACGGCATGCAAATTGATAGATCGTTCGGGAAAGCCAGATATCCACCTTTGGGTGAAGCATGTGCATGTGCGAGAGATACCCCTATACATCATAGAGTTGTGGTCGCATCAGGTCGTGGTGACCTTGACTCGTCTCTAAGGGAGGACTTGTAATCCACATATTAGGATTGCGACCCCTTAATTCATCGACCTAACTTTTGTGACCCGCTAATGAGCCCCTGCTTGGACTGTGGGTCATGGAAAACACTAGATCAGTTCGATAAAGCTAGTGTGGTCTGTAGTCTACAGATGAAGGTGGAGTACCCCATTATTGCAGATTGAATTCCTAAAACCATATGGATCATTTTCCCATCATATTAATTTAATTGTGTTCATTTTATTATTGAAATGATTTTAGTTTTATTATTTGAATTTTTATTAATCTCTCAATATTTTAGTTATGATTTTGGACTTATAAAAAAACAGTTATAGATTTTACAAAGTTGAAAAAATTCAAATATATATATTAATTTGTTTTATTTTAAAACTTTTTATAAAATTCTATAGGGGTCCAAAGTGCACATAGGCCCACCATGTGGCATGTGGGTGGGGGCCCAAAGTGCACATGGGCCCACCATATGGCATGTGGGTGGGGGCCCACATGTACCACAAAAGGGTGGCACGTCCCACCCTTTTGGATTCTTTGTGATCAAGGTCTTTAATATTATGGTAATTTTGATTTGAGGGATGTGGTCAAATCTTGGAAATGATATAGCGGCCATGGCATATTTTGTAATATGCTAAGTATGCTTTAAAAGGGATATGGTCAATTTAAATAGATGGTAAACATTTACTTTATCTTGTTTAAAATATTTTGTAGTATTTATTTATTTGATAACGTTTGACATATTCTTATGGAATATGTGATATAATCATGTTATTTTTATGGAATGCATGATATCTATTTTATCTAAATATATTGATGGAAAAGTGGTTTAAAGAAAGAGGGATAATGGTCCAAACACCTTCTATAATGTTGATGGCCCATCTATGGAATGGATGGCTCAGATCTCTCACCCACAAGTCACATTGATCAATGGTACAGATTCAATATCATGAAAGAGTCAAACTATGGAAAAACCCTAAGAAACCCTAAACCTGAATATTCACTATAAATAAGGGTGCTCTCCCACAATCTCTACACAACCTCTCTCTCTCCCATAACCTCTCTCTCACCCCACTCTCTCTCCTCTGAGTTTATCTCTCTAACCCTATCTAGACCTAAGAAGAAACTAAGTGTTCTAGAAATTAGAAGGAAGCCTAAGTTTCTTTTGGAGGTTAGGGTTTTGTGGAGAATTAAAGGTGGTTACATAGTTTGGCCGAAATCTGCTTTCTCGATTCGATATTGAAACTAGACCGCAGATCCCACGCCATTAAATGTGGTGACTCGGTGTGAAGTGTAAGAAGCCCGGTTGAGGTAATATCTGGCATCTTCATCTTATACTTGTTCTTTATTTCATATTCTCAAGCACATTATTAGATTGTATGAATGGCATCAAGTAGCTGAGATTTATTTTATTGATGTGTTATTTATTTTTGAAATTTCTATTATTTGTAATAAGACCATTTGTGAGTGATCTTGTTGCCAAAATTATAAAGGATGATTATTATTTTAAAAAGAAAATTGTATTTCCCCGGCAAAAATCACATAGGTCTTTCTTTCAGTAAGGTCTTTTAATTTTTATTTATTGATAAACTCAACTTCAGATCTTTAAGATTCAAAGTTTTTTTAATGCTCTGGCTTTTGACCCTTATGGTTCAAAGCTCTTTTTTTTTTTGTAAATTAAGGCTTTGAACCTAAAAGCTTTGGGCCCTTGTGATTCGAAACTCTTTTTTTTTTTTTTTGTAAATTAAGGCTTTGAACCCAAAGCTTTGAAGACAATATTTTAGGGAAGTACACCTTCAGACCTTCGAGGTGAACTTCGGTGCTTAGGGGTGTTTTGTGACACATGAAATAAATTATGAAACAACTAGATGGTCCTCAGTCCTGAAAGCTATGGTAATAACTTCCTGATGAGCATATAACTTCTGCAATATCCTTGAAAGCATGAAATATGGGTGTATATAAAAAATTAGAAGAATTGGAACTGAAATCAGATGTAGTGTTGGGTATAACAACTCCTCGGCGTACTAGCTACCTGGACCATGTGGTGCCTAAATTAGCTCAAGTTTGGTAGCAATCTTGTAAGGGATGTTTGAATTTGTTTCCCAAGAGACCATGAAATTTGGAGAAGCTTACAAGGGTGAACACAAGTTCACTGCGAGTTGTAGAGGCCGCATTACGGCCTCTCGCGGTGAACTGTCCACGGTTGGATCAAATGGGTTCAAGTCTTGACAGGGGGCTAAGGTTAGAACTAACCATTTTTTAAAATTTCAAGAGATTTGAAGGTTCCCATAGTGGTGCCTTTCGCGACGAACTCGCATTTTGGATCAAATCTTAATCAAAATGGAATCTATCTTTGAGGTAGGCATTATTTTGCTAAAGGGAATGTATTAGGAGATGATGTGAGATTTGAATGGGATTTGCAGACTAGTTGCAAGTTTACCAAGAGCAACATGTTGTGATGAGTAGCTGTTAAACAGTGATTTATTGATCACAGAGTGAGGAAGTCTTGCATAACGTATTTGTCCATGTCTTATAAAGGCAGAGGGTAATTATATGCAATATTAACAAGGGAGATGGGATTTTTTTTTTTTTGATGAAAGATCACCGCATGGTTTTGTGGTCTAATTTGCCAAATTTGCAGTGGGCTCTCAAGTTTGATGATCCGAGCTTGAAAGCTATCAACAACCCGAAAAAGTTTTGACGATTGGGATTCCACCTATATTGCTACCATTCATTATAGGTGCCACCTCTTAAGACTAAACTATCTCTTTGAAATTAATATATTTTGTATTATATTATATTTTAGTTGTTTATCGCAAACTATGTGATACCATCATCATCATCATCATAATCAAATCCTTTTTCCAACTATTTGATGTCAACTACACGAATCTTGGTTCGCTATTTTGCTCCAAGTCCTTATATATTTTCTCACTATCTCCAAACATGCCTTTTGGGCCTTTACCTGTCGCCCTTTTTTAATCTTCTACTTGAATTAACTCACACCTCCTAACAAGTATGAGTTAGTTATATACATTTTTATTTATTCCTAAACTTTTTCAACTATTTTTAATAATATCTGGAAAAAAGAATGTGATTTCAATAAAGGAAAAAATTTATATAGAGCCTAGGCCCTAAACAATCAAATTAGAGTCCACATCAAAAATTTCACTAGAGTAGGTTGTTTTGATGCCCAAATATAATCAAATAGATCATCTCGACAAATGCATGGAGATGAGAAAAAAATGGAATTCAAGTTTTAGAAATAGTGCATCTTGTGACACATTTTTGGACTATCGATTTTCAAGATTTTTAAGTTTTCAAAGATATACTTGATCTATACTATTTTTTAAGCTTCAAATTTTATAATTAAAGATGAACATATATTTTAAAGCTATCACAAAGATTTCCAACATTGCAATCACATTTCTCAACACTATTTAAAGGTGTACTTGACTTTGATTGTTTAAAGCTTCAACTCTATACAAACCGCACCCTTCAATAAATCACTTAGAATAAAGTGGGAAGAGCTTTTTTAAAACGATAAACTCATGCAAAACTATCAAAACAGTGAATTTCATTAAAATAGTGAATTAATATGATTAATTTTATTAAAATAGTGAATTACGATTGATAACAAATCTATCAAAACAACCCCGAACATTATTTCCTTTTACACCCCACAGTTTCTATATCTACTCATTTTTATGTTTTTTCTTGAGACTTCCCAAGTATTCCCAAGAGAAATCAAAGTTTCTAAAACCTGCCAATGAAATAACATTGTCTAGATATTCTAAAAATGCTAATCCATGCCATTTACTGTGAAAATTTAATACTCTAATGAACAATATCAGTTTATTCCCAAAGTGCCATCACCTTTGATGTCCATTTTTCTTTTCTTTTTTTCGTTAAGTTAGCGAGGGGTTTGAGTGGCCCCCGACCCCTTGTATTTATAGGTAAAATAAATAACATTAATCTCCTATATATCATAGTTAACAAGTCGGCGTTTAAAACGCGACTTTTTAAATAATAGAGAGTTTTTTTCAAAAACGTTTAAAACTGCGACTTTTTGAAAAGATCGACAAAAATATGCTTCTTTTTTACATAAATGTTTAAAACGCGCCTTATTGATCTTTATGAAAAATCGGTCCAAAAAAACTTTACCTTTTTTACATGTATTTTTTTTTTCTAAAAGATGAAAAAAAAAATTCCTATTTTATGTAATTGTTATTTCCGTGCTTTCTAAAAAGTATATTATTTCCAAAAAAAAAAAAAACCTAAACAATAAATTTTTATCCCCGAGTATATTGTTAGGGTTTATTATCTTTGGGTTTATGGTCAAATCCATTGAATCAAATTAGAATAAAATACCATAAAAACCAATGAATAAAAAATCCTCAAATTTTAACTGGCAAAATTCTACCAAAAAATCCATCCAAATTAGGGCTCAAAGACCTAGATTATCACAATTTGTACAACATCTTAAATCACTAAAACAAAAGCTTAAAAACAAAAACCAGATTAGAGCTCAATCCCCAAACTTCATTCATGACTGAAAATCTTGGATTAGGGTTTATGTCCACAATGTTCTTCATCTTCTCTAAGATTTTATGTCCATCGTGTTTCACTGTTGCCTATGCATGTTCTCTCTATCATTCTTTATGGAAGATTTTGTATTTATTTATCTCTCACTTTGCGTAATGCTCGTCTTCTTATTCTGTATTTCTTCTTGGTCTACTGCATTTATTGATTGTCTAAACAAAAAAAGGTGTACATCTTCCTATTGCTTAACTATGGTTATAAATGGACGGTCACCATAAATAGAGAGAAATGAATATACCCAACTCAATTCTACTTGCTAACTATGCTATATATATATAGGGACTAGTTTCTATAAGGTTGCAATCTTAAACAATCCAATTAAGACGCACCTTCAAATTTTATTATAACATGTAATTGTACTGTAAAAAATTATTAGGATTATATGAAAATCTATTTTTATATCTAATTATAAAATTTTAAACTCTAAAAATAATTAAAATCAATAAATCTATAAATATATGAAAATTTTGAAAACGAACCGTCTAGATAATGTATTGTCAGATGCATTATCTCTAGGACTCAAATTTTTTTTTTTTTTTTTTCATATTCATACACCTTGATGTCAAGATGATCAATTAAAAGGTTTTTCAAAAGGGCTTTGGAATTCAACTTCCCATCTTCTATATTCATTGTCATCCTTTGGTGGTCCAAATTACTTCTTAAATCTTGGCTCAATATTTATTTGAGAATTTCTTTTTGAACGAATTTGTTAGAGACTGGGAAAATTTGATATCCCTTTTTTCACATGGCTCCTTGGTATCTCCACATTAATACTATAATAGGAATGAAAATACATCACAAGGTCATTTAAATCTTATTGTAAATCAGTGTTTCAAAAAATAGCCTCTTCGACTCAAAACGGACCAAGTCGAATCGGTACTGGAAATGAACGGGTCCGATTCAGAAGGGGAATTGTTGCCAGTCATGGTAAATTCATCTGTTTAGCTTTTTTCTTTGGATCAATAATTGATCCTACATTATATTATAACCCACAACCCACATGAACGTAAATTGAACTTATATTGATTCAAAACAAGATTAACAGTCTCGATTTCCTATTATTTCATAAAAATTACATGTTTTGAGGGATCAAAAACACCATCCCCAAACTATTAGGTTCTCCCATGAATCACAACCAAATAACCTCAAATTTTGTTTCAATTCAAACGTATTTGAGTCCTTAAGCTCGAATCAAGCATATGAGGATAACTACCATCAAAAGTATTCCACATTGATGCTCACAATTCTAATCCGAAGTTTAAGAAGTTTCAATGAACGATTTAGTTGAGGATTTTGATCACGGAGTTAGGATTCAGTTAAACCAGTCATTTGGTATCTTTTATATATATATTTATTTTTTTTCCTTTATTTTTTTTCTTTTTTTTTTTTCTTTTTCTTTTTTTTTTTTTTCTTTTTTTTTCTTTTTTTTGGCTTGATTTAGGTTTTTTCTAGAAAGTTTTCCTCTAATCTGAAATTTGTGGAGTTTAAAGCAAAATATTTCTGGAGGGATTTTGACATAGATGGTTTAAGATTCACATATAATAATATATGATTTTTTTTTATATTATATACATTTATTGTGGCTCAATCTAGGTTTTCTTGAATAATTTTAAGGAAATGCAAATTTTTTTATAAATATTTATGTTAATTCCTTTTGTTAGCTATGGTTAAGATTTTATTGTTATTGTGTTTTACTTTGTTAGGTCGGTGGGATTTAGATTTTCTTGTTTTTGCTTTTTGTTTTACTTTTTCCCCCTGATATGTACTATATTTTAAACTATGAGGGGAGACATGAACCAAACTCTCAATATTCTCAACTTTGTGTATAATTTAGTCAAAGCAACAAACTCATCAAATTTTCACAAAACTTATTTTCATTTTTAAAGGTTTTTAATAGTTTTTCGTCAATTTAGTGTGGCGATCCAAGTCAGCCCATTCACTAAATCTAGGAACCAACAGGTGACTGATTCGGCCCCTTAATCTAGTTTTTTTCAACACTGTTGTAAGTAATCTATTCAGAGGGCCATCTTTAATTAAAGTACTAGTGTTTGACAACCTTGATCTCAGTGAACCATCCAGTTATTGGGCTGATTAAGATCGGTAATTCCCAATCTAATTAGGCAGTTCTGTTAGTAGATAATAAAAGGTCGTATAGTGGGAGCGACCACAGTGGGAGGATCCCCAGTTGTAGCCAAGGTCTCAAGGTCCCCAGATTCAGGGGCAACCTTGGGCTGCCCTGGTACCTCAGCAACAACTCTCTCTCTTAGATCTCCTACCATGACCACTTCGGGCTCGACCCTCTCGTGCTTTTAATTTTGATCAAAGGTTTTTGTGCCTTAGGTCTAAGTTTTCTCAATCTTTAAGATTAGGATTTCAAAAGGTTAGGGTTTCTATCTTCTCTAGGATTTTCAATCTAGAAATTTTTCTAAAACTGTCGGCCTTTCTTGGGGCAAATTTTATATTTTAAGACAACTCAAAATAAAAATGATTTAAAGAGAATTTTGTGGGTATCATACAACTTGGCTGATCCAAACAGTCCATTCCTTAACTCACCCACAAGATCATTGCTAATTTGCTTTATCTACGGGCCCATCCTTCCTTGGCTTAATAGAGGTGTACTATCAGAAACATACAAAAATCCAAAAAGAAGAATAACAGAAAGGCCAAAACTATGTGAAACATGATACCTGTACTCCAAATCTCTGTTCTTCCTCTTTAGTAGATGAACATTCTATGAATTACATTTGGGGTTGGCTTAAATTTTAATTTTGTGCCAGGATTTGACTGTCATATCATTTAAGAAAGTACGATCACTTAAAATCAGGATGAATATCTTCCTCAAATACTTCATCATGCAAATGGGTCATCACATTTGCTCCACTACAGTCTTGGGCTTCTGATTCTATTGTAAACTCACCAATTTGACTGCCATTTTCTTCCAGGTAATCGCTCCATTTACATGGGCGTTTTCTGAGAGAATTTTGAGGTTCTGAAGCCATGGATCCTGTATAAAATATACAGGAGAATAGTGAAAATAAAAAATAAAACACTTCTCAAAGAAATAATGAAAATGGGGTTCAGTGCCACAGATTTAAACCCAAATTTCTAAAAGAATTGGATGACATCATTCTTTTTGCTCTTGTTGTTTTATAAAGAGTGAGATTAAGGTCCTCGATTTCATTCTTTTTTCTTTTGTTGTTTCATAAAGACTGAGATTAAGGTCCTCTGATTCATTTATGAAGTACGATTAGTAGCTTTGCTAATTATGCAACTTCTTTTCATCACTCTTTCACACTTTACAATTTGCTGTTCATGCTATTAAAAGTTCTCTATAAACCAAGAAAAGGTTGATGATATTTTTGCAGGAAATCAAGGGAACCCGAGTGAAAGAATAGAATACATACCTTGTGCTGTTGATCTTTCTTTCCTTTTTGAGAAAACAGGCTTGAAGTTGGACCTGGTCTCTTTGCTCTGCAAATTCATAGAGGTTCTCTGCTTGCTTCTCTTGAACAACTCTTTTCGATATTCAGTAACTATCCCTATATCACCACAGATGCCAATGTAAAAGGAGAGAGAGAGAGAGAGAGGTAATTTTAAGTAACATTCAAAAAGGTGATTCTAACTTCTTAATTATCAGTATAGACATGTTAAAGTACATGAGTAAGGAGATTGAATCATAAGCGTGGAAGTAATGCGAAAAGGTACGGGGATTTGTGGCCTCGCTGATGGTATGGCCCTGTATAATGGTGGACCTGAATTCGTGCAGCTGGGAAGAGGCTCTGATGATGATGATGATGATTGAATACTAAGAGAAAGACTTGTCATGGAAAAACCATTGGAAGTATGATCATCAATCAAACGTTCCACAAGTTAGTAAGCTTATCTAAGGTGAAACCAGGATTACCATCAACCCAGGTGGAACTTTGGTCAGGGTGGATGGAAAATCAATATCTGTTTTCTGATGGTTTTTATATGAGATAACTTATCATAGGTACAGACCTTTAGGGAAGGAGGCATTGTTTCAAAATTCCATCCATATCAGTTTTCTGATGGTTTTTATATGAGATAACTTACTCATCAGTACAGACCTTTAAGGAAGGAGGCATTGTTTCAAACATCTTTAATGACAATCACTCAAGTAGATACTTACTACGGTCTTGCACCTGAATCAGATCTGAAAAACTCGGCTGAGTCTTTCAGGGGCTCAGCCAAATCGAACTAAATAAAAAAAGAGATACTGAGAACTGCCCAAACTCTGCCATTTTCCATAAGTCTGATTTTGGGCTAGGCACAGTGTCGAGCCTGAGTGGAGTCACCCGAATTTTCCAACACTGATATCAAAATTCAGGGAATTATAACCTTATTTAGCGAGTAAATTAAGCTTACAATAGCAGGAATTTTGGTTCAAATAAAATCTCCAGGGTTAGTAATATCTTGGCAAATTTCATATGAGTGTTTAACAGTGAAAAATAGAATAAGTGAAATTAAGAAACTGTATTCGTCAGAATAACAACAAATTGGCATAGTTCAGTAAACGGCACTTCAATTTTGGAGAAAATAAAATAAAATTGCTGAGGATTGGAAAATTTTCGAATTGGAGACACCAAATTTTAACCAAAATTCCCCTAAATTAGGCAAACTCAGGACAAATTCACCTGAAAATTATAATACAAAGGATAAAATCATTGAAATTTGGGGAAACTTGAATAAAAATACCCATATTTGGCCATAATGTCCTCCAAAATTGGCAAAGTGCCACCATAATTATCCAAATTTTGATAAGGAAGCATAGTTTATTTAAATTTTGAAAAACTTCAGATAAACTGCCTGATTTTCACATACATTTCACTCAGAAATTTGGCCAAAATTCTGACATTTTTGCATGTCTATTCGCTTTGATTTTCCCAGAATTCAAATTCTACACCATTTCGTAAAAAATTTTACTCATTTTTATCACAATTTATCCGAAATCTCAAATCCTCACGAAAATTAAACCAAAAACTGAAATCCCTTGGAAATTACGGTTCAATACTAAAACCTAAATCGGCATAGAAAATTTACTTGGAGTTTCGTCTCCCCTATCTTCTTCCTCTTCCACCTCTGTTTTTTTTATGTCTTCTTCATCTAAGTACTCAGACCACTTGCTCTGACTGTAAATGTCACCAGAAAACTGGTCTTCCATTACCTGAAAACCATTTTCCGGAACCTGATTTTCATTTCCCAGAGATATCAAAGCTTGATCTGTGAAGCTTCTGGTCATGTTACAGCTCTGGACAAATTTTCTGACGTCTTTGGCCATGAAAGAGCGAGCAAAGACCTTCAGAATTGATTGCTTTTGGTTGCACACCACGCACACCCATTTGTTGCTGCTCTTCTTCTGCTGCTTGACCTGTAACAATGGCGAAACAGGATCAATTAGGGTTGAGAACATGGGATGCAGGGGATCTCTCTCTGTCTCTCTCTTCAATTTACGAAGCCGCACGCTTTCTCTCACTCATTCTCTCTCTAAAAGATTGAGCAAAACTTCATCCTCTCTCTCTTCAATTTAGCAAGTCCCTCTGTTTCACAGCATTCTCTCTCTAAAAGATTGAGCAAAACTTTATCATCACTTTCTCTCTCAAAAAAGTGAGGGAAATCTTTCCTGCATGGTGGAGCACTGGCAGCATTGGAGTGCAATGAAGGCCGTCGCCATCGCCATGGACCTGAAAAACTTGGACCCATAACCAAAACCAGAGCCACTTGCATATATGCTTCATTGAACGGTGCCTATTGATTCATGGGGAGACGATTAGGCTTATCAGGACCGTCAAATCTAGTTTCGCATTTGGCGGTTTAAATTTCTTTTGAATTTTTTAGCTTCCCTCTCCTTTTTCATCTTCGTGCGAGCAGCAAAAATGACGGAAACGCCCTCTACCTTTCTTTTGTTCCCTCTGCGAAGGGATTTCATGCGCCAGTGGGACTATACTGTAAAATTACTCTATCAAGTAAAACTCAATTTATGAGGGTGTGGTTTGCATAATGTTGCAACCTAAAACACCTCCTAACCTTTTCCTAACATGCAATTTTGACATCGAAATTTCTTAGAATGGCTCGAGAATATGTTTTTATTTCTAATTATAAAATTTTAAAGTTCAAATTGCATGTCAATAAAAGCAGTGTTTTAAAAATCGGTGAGTCGCAACGGACTCGCCCTAGTCGACACGAGAATTGATCACCCCGTGTCTATTCTTGTATAATTCCGAGAATCGCCCGGTTCTAAAAGAGAATCGCCAATTTTGAACAATACTCGTGTCGATTCTTGTGTAATATCGGGAATCGCCTTATGTAATACTAGAAATCGCGATTCCAAGCGGACAATGACGTCATAAACAGCGATTCCAAGCCTATTTCTTGTGTAATAACAGGAATCGCCTTTTGTAATACTGGGAATCACGATTCCAAGCCTATTTCTTGTGTAATACCGGGAATCGCCTTGTGTAATACCAGGAATCGCAATTCCAAGTGGACAATGATGTCATAAACAGCAATTCCAAGTGGGGATTGGCGAGTCACTGAGGATGTTTTGGTATTCCAAGTATTATTGTATAATACTGGGAATCGCCCGATTCTAAAAGAGAATTGCCGATTTTGTCTATTCTTGTGTAATATTGGGAATCGCGATTCCAAGCAGACAATGACATCATAAACAGCGATTCCTAGTGGGGGTTGGCGAGTCACTGAGGATATTTTGGTCTTTCAAGTGATGTTGGTAATTTTGTCTATTCTTGTGTAATACCAGGAAGCCTATTCTTGTGTAATACCGGGAATTGCGATTCCAAGCGGACAATAACGTCATAAATAGCGATTCCAAGTGGGGGCGTTGGCAAGTCACTGAGGATGTTTTGGTATTCCAAGTGACGTTGGTAAGTTTGTCCATTCTTGTGTAATACCGAGAATCCTATTCTTGTGTAATACTGGGAATCGCAATTCCAAGCGGTTCCAAGGGAACAATGACGTCATAAATAACGATTCCAAGTGGGGGGGGGGGTTGGTGAGTCACTGAGGATGTTAGATGTTTTGGTATTCCAAGTAACGTTGGTAATTTTGTCTATTCTTGCATAATACCAAGAATCCTATTCTTGTGTAATATCGGTTGGCAAGTCACTGAGAATGTTTTGGTATTCCAAGTGACGTTGGTAATTTTGTCTATTCTTGTGTAATACCTGGAATCGTGATTCCAAGCGGTTCCAAGCAGACAATGACATCATAAACAATGATTCCAAGTGGGGGGGTTGGCGAGTCACTGAGGATGTTAGATGTTTTGGTATTCCAAGTGACATTGGTAATTTTGTCTATTCTTGTGTAATACCGGGGGGGGGTTGGTGAGTCATTGAGGATGTTGGATGTTTTAGTATTCCAAGTGACGTTGGTAATTTTGTCTATGCTTGTGTAATATAGGGAATCCTATTCTTGTGTAATACCGGGAATCGCGATTCCAAGCGGACAATGACGTCATAAACAACGATTCCAAGTGAGTCACTGAGGATATTTTCATACGATTCCTTTC
>NW_006498085.1:2242540-2263621 GCF_000471905.2 Amborella trichopoda | reverse complement strand
TTGAGGATGTTTTCGTATGATTCCTTCCAAGTGGGGGTTGGTGAGT
Organism: Amborella trichopoda; assembly: GCF_000471905.2. The sequence goes on along the minus strand of NW_006498085.1, from coordinate 2,263,575 downwards.
CACTGAGGATATTTTGGTAGAAAACAAACTTGAGGATGTTTTCGTTCGATTTCCTTCCAAGTGGGGGTTGGCGAGTCACTGAGGATGTTTACGTACGATTCCTTCCAAGTGGGGGTTAGCGAGTTATTGAGGATGTTTTCGTACGATTCCTTCCAATTGGGAGTTGGCGAGTCACTGAGGATATATTCGTAGAAAACAAATACGAAAACATACTTGAAAACATGAGTCACTGAGGATGTTTTCGTATTCCAAGTGGACAATGACGTCACGAGGTTGGCGAGTCACTAAGGATGTTTTGATAATTTAGTTTAAAATTATGGACCGCAGGTGTACTTCCGCATCTCTTCTTCATCACATTTATAATGACGACATTGAAAGAGGTATTTATAGCATTGAAAGTTTCTCTAATTCTTCGATGTGGGATTTGAGCCAGTGATATAACGTTGAAACGTTATTCAATATAAATATTATTATACCAATTTATTCAACAACCTGCAATAGGTTGCCGTGGTTAGCATTTGTGGTTCTCCTTCGGACCTCCCAAGGTCGAACACATTTGTGGTTCTTCTTCGGATCTCCCAAGGTCAAACCCTAGTGATGCTATATTGCATTTTTACTTTTGCCTTCAAAAAAATTTATTGTATTAAGAAAAAAAAAACGAAAAAAGTAATATCATCAAAAAAATAAGGGTGTAGTTTTTTGTCCTCAAAAAAAAATTATTGTATTAAAAAAAATAAAACAAAAAAAGTAATATCATCAAAAAAAAATAAGGGTGCGATATGTATAGAGCCTAGTCTCTAAACAATCAAATTAGAGCTTACCTTCAAATAGCGTCGAGAAACGTAGTTTCAATGCTGGAAATCTTTTTTATAGTCTTAAAATATATTTTCATAAATTATGGTATTAAACAAATAAAACAAAAAAAGTAATATCATCAAAAAAATAAGGGTGTGCTTTGTATAGAGCCTAGGCTCTAAACAATCAAATTAGAGCTTATCTTCAAATAGTATCGAGAAATGTGGTTTCAATGCTTGAAATCTTTTTGATAGTCTTAAAATATATTTTTATCTTTATTTATAAAGTTTAAAGCTTCCAAAATAGTTTCGTTTGAGAGATCTAAGAAAACTTGAAAATCTTGAAAATTGATGGTCCAAAAATGCGTTACAAAATACACTATTTTCAAAACTTGAAATCTATTTTTTTTTCTCATGTCCATGCATCTTGATGTCGAGATGATCAAAGAAAAAATACGCTTTACTTAAAAAAAGTAATACAACATCTTCTTGTAAAAAAAAGAAGAAGTAATAAAACAAGTATTTCTTGACAAAAATATAAAATAAAATGTACTTTGGCACCATCATTTTCTTATTTTCTTGTAAAAAAATAAAAAAGCAATAAAACAGCACAAAAAAAAGAAATGCAACATCTTCTTCTTTTTCTTGTCAAATAAATAAATAAAAGGTAATACAGCAAGTATTTCTTGTCAAAAAATAAAAGGTATTTCTTAATACAACAAGTATTTTTAATACAACCTAGGAATAATTGTTCTAATTATAATTTTTATGTTTATAACATGGTAATCTATAATATAAATTTAAGAATATTAATTTTAAGATAGGGTTCATACAATGAGACCATTTAAAATCTCTCTCTGTCCCTACTAACAATATCTTCCACTAAATTTATTCTAGAAATCTAAAAAATTAAATTTTTGAAAATGAGAGTGTTATTTCGAAAATTGCATTCTAAAAATTTCTACATTGATAACCAAATATTTTATTTTATTATTAATTTATTTATATATAAATCATGTAATGTACTATTTTTCTTACAGTTGTCAATAATACATTTTAAATTATATGATATTAAAAGATATTTGAAATTTCTTATTATTTATATAATAAAATAAGTATAAAATATAAACAAACAATTTTAATTTCAGTATATAATATTGTAGTCAGTTAGGTTGTAATAATTTTGGATTATAGTTAGTTAGGTGGTAATAATTTGGGTTTTTTTCTTAGTGGATTAGGGTTTTCCACCAATTCAAGATTTTAGTGGTCATTTTTTCATCGATTTAATCCATTATTTATTGTAGTCTATGTATAATTATATACTTTATCCATGATAATTCTATGCTTTTTTTTTTGTGATGCAAATTCAATTGTTAACATACGTTCATACAGGGAAAGAATATCAATATTCACAAATTGATAAAACAAATGAAAGTTAATAATATAATGCCTGTATTTTTTATTGGATTCTTTAAAAAAAATACTTATAATGAATTTTTTTAAAAAAAATTGACTTTTTTTAGGGATTAATTGAACCGATTAAGTCGATTCCAGATCTAGATTGCCGATTCACCTATCCGGATGGGTTTTGGGGTGCCCGATCCGGGGCACCGATCCATTTTTTAAAGCACTGGTTTCCATCAATGGTTTAAAAAATAGATCGGTACCCTGGATCGGGCACCCCATAAACCCATATGGATCAGTGAATCGGTGATTCGGATTGGGAATCGGCCGAATCGGTCGGATTAAGCTTTAAAACAAATCCAAAAAAATTATTAAAATTCATTATAAATGTTGTTTTTTAGGAATCCAATAAGAAATCGGGGTACTACATTATTAATTTTCATTTTTTTATCAATATGTGAGTATTGAGATGTTTTTTCCCTGTATGAACTTATTTTAACCACTAAATTTACGTCACACAAAATAAAAATCATAGAATTATCATGGATGAAGTATATAATCATACATGGACTATAATAAAAAATGGTTTAAATCGATGAAAAATGGCCACCAAAATCTCGAATTGGTGGAAAAAATTATATACTGAAACTGAAATTATTGCTTTACATTTTATAATTATTTTATTATACAAATAATAACAAATCCAACCTTTTATTTTTTTGACAAGAAATACTTGTTGTATTATCTTTGATCCTTTTTTTTTAATAAAACCTTTTATTTCTTATGACAATAATCTTTTATTTATTTATTTTTACAAGAAATGCTTGTCGTATTACTTTTTTTTTTTTCTTTTTAACAAGAACCTTTTTTTACAAGAAATACTTGATGTATTAGTATTACCTTTTTTTTTACAAGAAATACTTGTTGTATTAGTATTACCTTTTTTTTTTTTTGGACAAGAACCTTATATTTTTTTACAATAAACTTTTATTTTTTAACAAGAAATTTTTTTTTTTTGTTGTATTACCTTTTCTCTTGTTTTGACAAGAACCTTATATTTTTTTTTTACCAGAAACTTTTATCTTTTATTTTTTTTTTGACAATAAAAAGAAATTTTATCGTATCACTTTTTTTTTCTTTTTCTTTTTTTATAAGAACCATATTTTTTTTTACAAAAAAAATTTACTTTTTGTATAAAAAAATTCATTTTGTAAAATAAAATTTTTATTTTTTTCTTTTTCTTTTTTTATAAGAGCCATATTTTTTTTTACAAAAATTTTTTACTTTTTGTATAAAAAAATTTATTTTGTAAAAGAAAATTTTTACTTGTTTGTGAGGGAAGGATGAAACTTAGTTAGGAGTTGATCCCATAATGTCCACGGGAATAAATGGCACCCTAACCACCACATCAAACGTTCACTTGTGATATTGGTAGGCAACTTAATAATTATATTATATCTCTTTTTCAGCTATTACCTTACCACAGTTGTCCCACATCAAACCTACAGAAAAAATATCGTGAGAATAAATACTAATATGCTAACATTACCATTTGCATGTGAAACGCATGCAGTTGTGTGAGACCTGTGACAAGGGACAAGTGGCATTCAACTATAAATGACCATTTTGACCCAATATTACAAAAGTGCCCCTACGATTCATAACGATGTCAACCGGGGGACAAGTGGCGTTTAACTATAAATGACCATTTTGACCCAATATTACAAAAGTGCCCCGACGATTCGTAACAATGTCAACCGGCAATTTACTGTACAACATAATTTAACCCAATATTACAAAGTGTCCCCTACGATTCATGATGACGTCAACCGATGATTTACTGTACAGCAGAACTGGGCGAACCGAATGTCAACCGACGATTTACTGGGCGAGCCAAACGTCAACTGACGATTTACTGTACACATCAACCGGCGATGATTTACTGTACACGTCAACCGGTGATGTACACGTCACTATACACGTCAACCAGTGATTTATTTACTGTACACGTCACTGTACACATCAACCGGCGATGATTTACTGTACATGTCAACCGGTGATGATGTACACGTCACTAGACACGTCAATCGGTGATTTATTTACTGTACACGTCAACCAGTGATTTACTGTAGACCGGGCGAACCAGGCGGCGATTCATGACGTCAATCGGTGATTTACTGTATAACAGAACCGAGCGAACCGGACATTAACTGACGATTTTACTCTACACATCAACCGGTGATTTATAGCAGAACTGAGCGAACCGGACGTCAACGCCGATTTACTGTACATGTCAACCGGTGATTTACAGCAGAACCGGGCGAACCGGGTGTCAACCGGCTATTTACTGTAGACGTCAGCCAGTGATTTACTGTAGAACCCGACGATTCATGACGTCAATTGGCGATTTACTGTACAACAGAACCCCAGAGAATCGGGCTATTCATGAAGTCAACTAACGAACCGCGGTGAATGAGGCGAATCGGATGATTCATGACATCAATCGGCGATTTACTGTACAACAGAACCGGGCGATTCATGACGTCGTCAACTGGCGAACCAGCAATTTACTGTACAGCACAATCGGGCGATTCATGATGTCAATCGGCGAACAGGGCGTACCGAATGTCAACCGACGATTTACTGTACACGTCAACCGGTGATTTATTTACTGTACACGTCAACCGGTGATTTATTTACTGTACACGTCAACCAGTGACTTATTTACTGTACACGTCAACCTGTGATTTACTGTAGAACCGGGCGAACTAGGTGATTCATAACTTCAAACGGCGATTTATTGTACAAACGATTTTTATTGTACAAGTCAACCGGTGATTTACAGCAGAACCGGGCGAACCGGACGTCAACCGACGATTTACTGTACATGTCAACCGGTGATTTACAGCAGAACCGCGCGAACTGGACGTCGACTGGCTATTTACTGTACACGTCAACCAGTGATTTACTGTAGAACCGGGCGATTCATGACGTCAACCGACGATTTACTGTACAGCAGAACCCCGGAGAATCGGGCCATTCATGACGTCAACCGGCGAACCGGATGATTCATGACGTCAACCGGTGATTTACTGTACAGCAGAATCGGGCGATTCATGACGTCGTCAACCGGCGAACCGACAATTTACTGTACAGCACAATCGGGCGATTCATGACGTCAACCGGCGAACCGGATGATTCATGACGTCAGCCAGCGATTTACTGTACAGAATCGCCGGGCGATTCTCTTTTTTACAAAAGAATCGACATGGGATAATCGATTCCCAGTTTGAATCGGTCGATTCCGTGCCGACTCCACGACTTTTAAAACACTGCTTTCCATGGAAACATATGGAGAGAGAAACCATTAAAACACTAGTTTCCATGGAAACATATGGAGAGAGAAACCACGTAAAAAATATGAAGGTACATCAAAGCCATAAGAAAGCTATTGATGAGAGAGGGGTCTTGTAAGTGCTCGTTTGATACCCTAGAAATGGGACTCCTTGAGTCATATCAGATATGGAGAGAAAGTAGGAGGTCTCCAATTCCCCCTTCTGGCCCTTCTACACCTACTAATCCTCCTCGTTATCTCACAAAGACACCATCCTCACACCCTATGCCCTCAACTCTAGCTAATCATTCCCCTAAGGTGAGTTTTCACATGTTCAGTATTTCAGTTTTTCTTTAGGGAGTACTTCCCCTTTCCCTCTCACACACATATACACATACTAACGCATACATTTCTCTCTGTCTCTCTCTCAGTTATGAGGGAATAGAGGGCAGGACATTATGTTGAGGCATTTGCATTTCTAACCATCCGTGCCCCACCCCAATTCTCAATAATGTACATGTTGTAGTTTGATACCTCAACCTCGTATAAAGGGGCTACATCGTCTGACCAGAACACCCTAATAAATTTAGTAGATAGTATTTTTTTCAATAGTTTAACAAAGAAAGAATCTTTTATCATAATAAAAATGATACTCACGACGCCATATTATGACGACTTCAACCTACTTGATAGCCTAGATCCCTTTTTTCCCCTCTCTCTTTCTCCACCCTTTCTCCCTTCCTTGATCGTTTTTCTTTCTTTTGTCACTTGGTCTTTTCAAATGTACGAGCCACCTTATATATATTAGCAACAAGGACAACCCTGATACATAAATGTTCATGAGTAAAAAGTGTTCTTTATTCGTATTAAAAGCAACATTATTAAAAAAAAATCTTTGGGAATTACTAATTTCCTTTATTTTTCCTTTTTTATATTTATGGGCCACCTTATTTGTAGGTAGAAAACAAATACTGAAGTATTCACCATAAGGGGCCGTTTGGATACCTGAAAATATATTACTGCATAATACATTACCTGCAAATGGATTGTTACTGTTTGGATAGTATTTAGATGCAACTTGAGAAATACATGGGTATTGTTTGGCTATGTCTGGATGAAATATGGGAAATACATTACCAACATTTTACCACCACTTGCCTATAAACTATCATTTCTTTATTTTTTGTCACAAAATTCCATTGAAATGCAAAATTAGAGTCATCATCACACCATTCCAAATAGATTTTTTAATAATAACATGATCATCATTCCAAAAAGATTTTCTAATTATAACTTGTACCATTCTGAAGTCATCTTCACATAATTTCTTATTATTTTGCATGCCTTTGACACTTACGTGGAATCGCATGTCTTCTAACATGACTAGACTTTGGTTTTAATATGATAAGTTATTGGAATAATATGATTGGAATAACATGTTTTTATTGTGAGAAGGCTTATTTTTATTTATTTTTTATAGAAGCCTTTCAAATGTCTATCTATATAATTTCAAATAAACAATAAATTTATGATACCAAAATAAAAATATTTATGATACAATTTAAAAAATGGAAAGAAGTTTGATTAGTAAACTAGAAGGTTTGGTAATTACAGTAGAAAATTTTGAGGTATTGGAGGAAACTAAAGAGCTAGCTTATTTCAATTGAGCTTATGCTGGGCGGAATTTTTTATTATAATTGTATTGTATAATTTTTCATTGATTAGATATGCTTAGGAGAATTGATATACTAAGGAGAGAGGGAGAATGGAAAAAGTCTTATCGGTTAGATATGGTAAAGAGAATAGATATGCTAAGGAGAGAGAATATAAAAAGTAGAGTAAGGGGGACTTAAAAAAAAAAAAAAAAGCTAAGAAAAATATATAAATTAAAGAGAGAGGGAGAATGGTAAAAGTCTCATTGATTAGATATGCTAAGGACGATGAATATGCTAAAGTGAGAGAATGGAAAAAGTCTAGATAAGAGAGTAAGGAATCTTAAAAAAAAAAAGTACATATGAGAAAAAGAGAGGGAGCATTTATGCAAAATGCAGTGAGCATATTATGCAAATCAGTTATTAGGATTTAAGAGAGAGGGGAGAAACGCACGTTAAATATTTATAAAGATTACATGTCAAGCGTATAATAGATTTTTCACCTTTCGCCTAATATTATCCATCAAGTGTCACTTTACACTGGCCGTAATTTGTTTCATGATTTTTGGAGAAATATCAAGTAATCTATTAAAAATATAGAGACAAGGCTCTAAACAATCAAATTTGACCCTACCTCAAAAATTTCACTAGAATAGGTTGTTTTTGTACCCAAATATCCTCAAATTGATCATCTCGACATCAAAATGCATAGACATGAAAAAAAAATAGATTTCAAGTTTTGGAAATAGGGTATTTTGTAATGCATTTTTTAACTCTCAATTTTCAAGACTTTCATAGATCTATCGATCTGCGCTATTTTCAAAGCTTTACTTTATAAATAAAGATGAAAATATATTTTAAGGCTATCACAAAGATTTTCAATAGTGAAACCACATTTATCGACATTATTTGAAGGTAGACTCTAATTTGATGGTTTAGAGCTTAGGCTCCATACAAACCGCACCCTTTTAAAAATGATACTTTGGAGGGATTACTGTCTCCACTCATGGTGGTTTTGCTATCCCCACAGATGACATGGTGGGAATAGTAAAATCCTGTAGCCTCTAATTCCCTTTGTGTTTTTCAAGAAAGAGGGTAATAGATTGAAAAGGAACACAAAAGAAAAGCCCCCAAAGTATTATTTTATTAGATGGCGAAGAGCTTTATTGCTGTGAACGTATAGCTTGGTCCCGCGGGTGAATACTGTTCATTTGCCTGATTGGGCACAAGACTTCCTATACAAATTATCTGGATTTGAAATTCTGGGATCCACTATAGAATTAGACAGTCCAATTCAATCTTAAAATGTTGTTATAGGAACAAAAAGAGTGTAACATTCACCCCTAAATAGAACGAAACCACAATATATGTCATGCTTTCTAGAATTTCAAAGCCTGACTTTGTGTGTGAGTTGGTGGCTTTGTGTGATCCAACTTAAAAGCCTATAGTTTTGATTTTAGAGTTTTACCTGGCAATTTTAATAAAAATGAGTTGATTTATCAATTTTATAGTCAAGTTATGACTTTCAGATCTAAATAATCATTTTATAACTAATATCATGGACGGGTTATGACCAAAAAGTCTCATTCAATAGACATTTTAATCTCTAATCTCTGAACTACGTGATGAACTAGATGGATTACCAAATGAGGGAACCAATTTTCCAAGGCGGCTGTCTAGGACTCCTGATATTCCATTAAAACTGCAATCCCAACTATCATTTTAGCTCGATTTCACTTAGTATCCCAGTTTAACTTCTTGTTATCTGAATTTGGCTTTTCGGCATTTGATATAGCGAAAAAACTGAAATATTTAATATAGCAAAAACCTGAAATATTTCTCTATAAATGTTTATCATATAATTTTTATGTCAGTTATCAGATAAACTCACATAATCTCTTTCTTTTTGTTTGAGGTTTGGAACATTTTTTCTTCCTCAATGGATGCCTGTCATGGGCTATGTTCTCATCCCAAAGTTATCTTTCTAAGATTATTAATTAAATAAATCTGTTATTAATTTTGTACTTGATTATATGGTACAATTGGTTTATGGTATTAAGCCATGTTTGGTATGCATAAAAATATTTTTGTGAGAGTATTGTCACGCCTCATAAAACGAGTTTGGGAGTCTGTTCACACTAGTTTGTCCCAACACATTTTGTCACTCCAATTTGCAGTCATTTGATATGAAAAAATTTCCACACCAAATCACAGTCATTTGATATGAAAAAATTCCCACACCAAATCATACAAAGGAGTTTTTCTACATACCAAATATAATTCTCATTGGGTTTTTGTTTTCCTTTTCATATGATCAGTCTGAGATTTAGGTCATACCTTTTGGTTAGGATTATGATTCTTACATGTTCTGTTCTCTTGCATAGTGATTACTCATTTTATGATTTTGAACTTGGAGTCCTATGTTTTCTCTCAAAAAAACTCCTTTTCTCTATCTTCCGTTTGAAATTAACTTCTTTTTTTTTGCTAAGAAAAATTGATGACCCAAGGAAGCTTTCTCTATTATTTATCAGAGCTAAGTATTTGAAATTTAACTCCTCATATAGTAAATTTTATTTGAAATTAATTTCCTCATATGGCAAATTTGAGCTCCCTCTTCGATTGGAAACCAATTAAAAGAAAGACCTATATGATTTTTTACCGGGGAATACATTTTTTTTTTTCTTCACCCCTTTTTTTTGGCAAAAGATCACTTACATGTGGTCTTTATTATAATAAGATAAATTTCAAAATATAATCAGCATAACAATAAAACCAAAATCAGCATAACAATAAAACCAAGATCTTAACAACTTGATGTCATTGAAACAACTATGCACTATACTTGAGAATAAACGATAAGATTGTAAGAAACAAAATAAAGAGTGTCGGATATTACCTAAACCGAGCTTATTATACCCCGCACCGAGTCACCACCATCCGATGGCGCGGGATCAACAGTCTGGCTTCAATATCGAACAAGGAAAACAAATTTCGCCCAAACCACACCACTGGAACATGAACCCCTTTGATCACAAACTCAAACCCTAGGTAAATTCTCTCAGCAGCATAGTTTGAGAGAGATAAATTCTCCTTTTGTTAAACTCTAAAGCCCTTAGCCATAAATCCATACTTGAGATATAGGAGAGAAGAACTCCATAACCTAAACTTTTAGGTTTTTTAACAATGTAGAAGAGAGAGAACAAACATCAGAGAGATAAACTTTCTTAAGAGAGAGATAGAAAGATCAGGTGTAAAGATTTTGGATAGAGACAATCGCTTTTTTATGGGCTTAAACAAGATTAGGGTTTCTTAGGGATTTCCTTGGCTTACCTCTTCTTGTGAGATTGAACATATACTGTCAATAAAGGGTGACTTGTGGGGTCAGAGATCTGAGCCATCCATTCCATAGATGGGAATAAACATTATGGAAGGTGCGTGGACCATTATCCCTATTTCCTTAAACCATTTTCCCATCAGTATATTTAAATAAAATAAATATCATGAATTCTATAAAATTGCACGATCTATGTGACATATTCTTTAAGGATATGTCAAATAATATCAAATAGATAAATACTCCCAAATATAAATAAGGTAATATCCATATCAATTCAAATTGACCATATCTCTTTAAAACAAACTTGCTACAAATAGATAAAGCCATGGTCAATATATCCCTTCCAAGATTTGATCATATGCCACAAATCAAACTAACATTATCTTAAAAGCAAACAAGAGAATCCAAAGAGGGTGGGGCGTGCCACCCTTTTGTGGCACATGTGGGCCCTACCCACATGCCACATGGTGGGCCCATGTGCACTATGGGCTCCCATGGAATATTATAAAAAAATATTATTTTTAAAATTGAATAAAATAATTTAAAATATATATTTGAATTTTTATAATTTTGTAAGAACAATAACTGTATTTTTATAAGTCAAAAAATCACAAATAAAATATTGAGAGATTCATAAAAATTCAAATAATAAAACTATAATCATTTCAATAATAAAATGAAAACAATTAAATTAATATGATGGGAAAATGATCCATATGGTTTTAAGAATTCAATCTGTAATAATGGAGTACTCTACCTTCAACTGTGGACTACCGACCACACTAACTTTATCGAACCGACCCAGTGTTTCTCATGACCCACAGTCCAAGCAAGAGCTCATTAGCGAGTCACCAAAGTCAGGTCGATAAATCAAGGGGTCACAATCCCAGTATGTGGATTACAGGTCCTCCTCTAGAGACGAGTCAAGGTCACCACAACCTGATACGACCACAGCTCTATGGCGCATAGGGGTATTTCTCGCACTTGCATAAGCTTCACCCAAAGGTAGATATCTGACTTTCTCAAACGATCTATCAATATGCATGCCGTGTGATGGAACATGGATGAGGTTTTAGCCCCCGTCTCAGTAGGCTACCATCACACATAAGGGTCACACAGTCCCTCGGCTCACTCATCTGGATATATGCTCCGACCTCATCAAGGGCTAACTCATAAACCCTCATCGGTTTGTTCTTCATGCCTAGGTAACATGGGTTTTTCCCAACTGACTGGCCTACATTGTCAATCATAGTTCGGTATCTGCGAACATCGTTTCCGACTAAGTTCATGTTCCACTATATCTTTTCATTTTATAAGCACTCATAAGGCCTTTAAAGACCACATAAACCCAACACTAATGTCCTGCGAAAAAGTTTGAGTTTCCTTATAAATTATGGAGTTTGCTATTTACATAGGCACTAGCTAACGATTTAAGGATTCATAAGAATGGATTCATTATTTTATCTATATTATACATCTGCATTTTTTGCATGTTGCTCGTGGCAAGAGATCAAATAGAAAATACTTTCAAAAAGTAGGGCCTGGGCGACAATTGTGGCCTGAGGGCCGGGCTAGGGCCAATGCTTGTCCAGTTTGGCCTGGCCATCTTTTATACTTGTCTTTTTAATTATATTTTCCTTATTTATTTTTTAGACCGGCCCAATTCTATCATGGTCAGGGCCCAGCTAGGGTTGGGCTTGGGCCAGCCTAATAGGGACAAGGGCTGAGCCAGGGCCTAGGCTGCCCCGGCCTAGCCACAGAGCTTTACCACCCTTAAATATAGGAAGAGATGCACAATAAAATAAAATAAAAATTAAAAAAAAACACAAAAACACAAAAAGGAGTGAGGAAAGGAACAAAACACATATAACGATCCATCAAGGAGCATGAATTGTGTTTGTTTAGCTACCAAATCAGCAGCACAATCGCTATCCTTGAAGGAAGTGCATCTCCCTATCCACCAGAAAGTAATAATGCTCACCTACAATATGCCTTAGTTCCATGGGGCCTTAGAAGAGTCTTTACCCCAAGTAACAACATTGAATACCCCTCAATAGAACGCCTTCATCCATCTCTAATAAGCAAATGGGTCCAGGCTTCAGCGTGCATAACTCTGCAACCAACCAATTCTCGCTCGAAGAAGACGAAGTTACCTAAAGCATCTTGGTTTCGTTTGAGACGATATCTGGATATCAAAGCATGTCCTTTTGCTGATGGCCGTTTGTGCTCTAAACACCAAGCCATGAGTTTGGGGTTAGAGTTGTTAATCTTAACAGTTTCAATAAAAATGAGTTGATTCATCAATTTTGTCACAGTTGGATTGTGATTCATGCATAAATTATAAAGAAGGTCGGTCAACCCACTTGTTTTTATTTGTTCCAAAATTGCCCTTAATCAACCCAATTTTTTTTAATTTTTTTTTTTTCATTAGTAAGGTAGTGCCTATAGTTTAAAGGCACTACCCTACTGAATAAAGTGAAAAGAGCTTTTCAGAAAGACAACTAAAAATGGTTGAAAACATTGAAGAAATACACATCGTCATTTTTTTTTAATTTTTTTTTATTAGATCGCTATGAAATTTGAGTGTATATACTTGACACACCGGGCATCATATAAAATTATTAAAAAAATATTTTTAAAAATTTAAAATGATCAAATTACCCCTTTCATGGTGGATACATCTCCTCCACATCAGCATAATTATTTTGCATCTTTAAGTCTATATATTATCTACCCATATCTTTGGATAGCAACAATAAGAACATCAATGTTTAATTTCCATATCAATAGAGAAAGCATGCCGTGAATAAGGGGATAAGTTCAGCTAAAATGAGACCTTGGGTGGAAGATGAACTTATTTGAATTCACAACGGGCTTGGCCCCAAATTAATCCTTCCCAATGTATTTAGCGAGCAAGAAAGGTAAGAGAAGATCCCCATTGCAATATAAATGCATGTGGTGAACCCTTACTTTTATGTAAATTTATTTACTACTCCTTGAAGAAGCATGAAGTCCTGTTTGAGCTTGTCATGGCTTGTCTTTCTTGCTTTGGTGGCCACCTCCACGGCCCCAAAGAACATCCCAGTTCCTCCTTCTGGCCCTTCTTTGCCTCCTCCTGTTCATCTCACAGAGGCACAATCCTCACCCTCGACTCTGGCTCATCTTTCATCTGAGGTGGGTTTTCACATTGACCACTTTTTCTTTGGGGAGTACTTCGCCATTTCTCTCTCTCGCACACATGCACATGCATCTCACTCTCTCTCTCTTTCTGAGTTTTGTGGGAATCCAGTCGGGTATTTTAAAAGAAATTAAAAAATATTTACATAAAATTTTAAAAAATAATGGATTTGTTTGTAATGAGTTTTTAATTTTTTTTTTTTTCATTTTGACAAAGATTAGAATGTGTTTTGGCCATTAATACCTATTTTTACGTTTTATCATCTTTGTTTTTTTCTTACCTTTGGTAGATAATGGTCACAATTAAGTTTGACCATTGCATGTGAAATTTGGTAGTTGCATTTATTTTATTAACCAAGTTCAAAGTTAGAAAGAAGCTTTCTCAAACTTTGTCACATTCCCAAGCTATCAAATTTTATATCGGATGGTTATAGCCAGAGAAAAATGGTCTCATTGTATATAATCCCCAAGTATCACCAGAAGACTTCTCTGTCTCTCCGTCATGAATGGCTTTCTTGTGGCTTTGATCTACCTCTCCATATTTTGGGAGCGTATGTTTAGGGTCTCTCTCCATATCTTTCCATGACAACAATAAGATTTGCAATATTAACCCTCAAAAAAGGCAATAAAATTTACAATAAAATGTTTACATAACCAGAATCCAATTTATTTAGGAAGAAAATGAATCCCAATTCAGTGAGAAAGAAAATGGAAACGAAATCAAACCTAAAGCCAATGTATTAAGCAAGTAAGAGAAGAGAAGAAGACCCCCATTTCATAATAAATACATATGGTGGGCTCTTACTGTATATTGACTGAAGAAATGTAGATAGAGTAAGAAAACCATGAAATCCTCTTTGAGCTTGTTATGCCTTGTCTTTCTTGTTTTGATGGTCCCCTCTGAAGCCATGAAAAGCCGAGTTCCCCCTTCTCGCCCTTCTTGGCGTAGTCATCACAGTCTTCCTCCTTATTAATTATCTCTCAAAAGCTCCATCCATTTTGTCAACTCTGACCATTCATTCACCTGTAGCGAGTTCTCGTGTTCGCTAGTGCAATTTCAACCCGGCCCAGGCCCATCCCAGCGTACTGTTTTTGTAATTTTTTATTTTATTTTTCTCTTTGTTTTTGGGCCGGCTGGGCCTGGGGCAGGTCTATGGGCATTAGGACTAGCCCGACCATTGGCCTGTGCACGACTTATAACAAAGCCCAACTATTTTCCTTTTCTTTTGTAGTCTGTCGGAGCAAACAATGGACATGAGTCTGCATCAGAGGCCAAGCTAACTAAAGCTCGCAGGCATCTTGGTGGTTCCTTTTAGGAAGATCTTATTTGCTACAATAAATGGACTGAAATTATAGATTGTCACGTTATCTAAAATTTCAAAGCCAATTGTGCCCTTTGTGCTACAGCGACGAAGCCTATAGTTTGGGTTTTGTAGTATTTATCTTTTTTTGGACACAGTTTGTAGTTTTTATCTTACAAACCTCAATAAATGTGAGTTGATTCATCACTTTTATCCTATTTGGATGCTCTCTCTTTTGAGAGAGAGAGAGAGAGTAATTTTTAATTCTACATATAAATACAAAGAAAAAAGGAACAAAATTTAAAATGATATTCCTAGTTTCTTGGCATGGGTTTGTTCCTAATAATCCATAATTGATTATAGCCTCTCACATTTGTTACTTTAACCCAAGATTTGCACCTGATTAGCACAGAGGCATAGATATAGGATAAAGAATGTCGATAACAAAAGATAAGTTAAAATGAGATTCCTAGTCTCTTGGCATGGGTTTGCTCCTAATAACCCATAATGGATTGAATCTTATAGGCTCTCAAGTTTGTCGCTTTAACCCAAGATTTGCACCTGATTAGCACAAAGGCATAGACATAGGATCAAGAATGCATATAACAAACCCTAGTAATTATTTGTACCAAACTTTTTCCATTTGTAGATCATTGTAATTTTCTCTTGTTGAATAATCAACTATCCTGGCCTGCTAGTGCTGTCGAAGAAGTGGAACAATGGACTCGCAATTTTATATGGTCGCAATTTTATATGGATCATTGTAATTTTCTCTTGTTGAATAATCAACTATCCTGGCCAGCTAGTGCTGTCAAAGAAGTGGAACAATGGACTCGCAATTTTATATGGTCTGGAGATCCTGACAGCTAAATCCATTGTGGTGAAATGAGATGAAGTTTGTAAACCATTCAAAGAAAGAGGGCTTAGTTTTCGAAAAATGAGAGACACGAATAAAGCTGTGATTATGAAACTTTGCTGGGAAATCAAAATGGGCAGTACTCTATTTGGATTCTTTATGAAAGCCAAATATTTTTCTAAATACGGTATTCCAAAAGGTTATACCATTGCATCTTCAATATGACCCGGAATTAAGAGAGTATGGGATTCCTTTTCCAAAAGAATCAAATGGTTTGTTGGCAATGGAACATGTATATATTTCTAGAGGGACACCTGAGTCGGTGATACTTCTTTTATGGAGCAATCAACTCTGAATCCTCATATTTTTCAGAAGCTTTCAGTTAGAGTGGGAGATTTTATCTCGGGTGACTCAAAAGACTCTCCAGCTTAGAATCTTCCAACTGTTAATTCAATGAATTTGAAGGATTTTTTAACTGCTGCAGCTGCAATCCAATTACCAAAGCACAAGATAGATGATATTTTGATGTGAAAGCTTTCCTTAAAAGGATCATTTTCACTGAAATCGGCATGGAATTGTTGTAGAATGCGAATTGAGGATGTTACTTGGTATTCCATCATTTGGAATTCATGTCTCTCCCCTAGAATTTCAATTCTGGCATGGAGAGTTTTTAAAAATAGGTTGCCCACTGATGAACAAATACTTAAGAAAGGAGTATCCTTGGCGTCGAGATGCCAGCTATGCTTGCATCATTCTAAAGACTTGCAGCACGTATTTATATCCTGTAATTTTGTTGTTGACATTTGGAATAATATATTTGCTCTCTTTGGCATTACTCCTTTCCTTTTTTCTGATTTTCAGGAACTCGTGGAAGGATGGAAAAAACCAAAGTTACCTAGTCCAATTGGTTCCCTTTGGAAATGCATTTTACTGATAGCTCTTCATTCCGTATGGCGGGAAAGGAATGCTGAATTTTATGATGGGAGGAAATCCGCCCTATCTCAAATCATTGCTGCAATTAAGTTCTCTATCAGAGATGTCGGCTTTGTTCTAAAATGCATGTGCTCTAATCCTCTTGAATAGAAAATTCTTGATCATCCTGAAATTTATTATTCTTTTCCTAAAGTTCCAAAGATAATGGAATGTGCTTGGTCCCTACCATCTTATGGGTGGTATAAAATCAATCTAGATGGAGCTGCTAAAGGCAATCCAAGTTTTGGCGGAATTGTCAGAGATTGGACTGGTCACTCTTGTGGCTCTTTTGCTAGTTACTTGGGACATGCCACTAATTTCTATGTTAAACTTTTTACATTTTTCAGAGCTGCTAAGTTTGCTCGTACCAAACAGATTGAAAAATTATGGATTGAGAGTGATTCCAAACCTCTTATTGCTATTGTTAACTCTCAATCTCTTCCTTGGATATTTCATCAGAGATGGCTTGAGATTACACCAGTAGAAACCTCAATAAAAACCTCAAATACCAGGATTCCACCTAAAATTATAGACATACTTGGCTAAATATAGAGTAAGTGAATGTAATAAGAAAATGAGTGTGGGCAATATAGAATGAAATAAAAGTATACCGCAATTAAACAAGTCCATTCACCCTAAAGGAGCTACATCCATAGTCTCAGCGAGTCAAAATCTTATCATTGAAGTTCACAATAATTTTTTAAAGCACAACCCTTTTTTTTTAACATATACAAAATTGTTGCCAATGTTCTCTTCTAAATCCAATATCCTGTCTTTGATAACACCATTGATAAATCTCATTTTTCCCACCACTACCGGGAGGAGAATCTTGAAGAGCACCACCTGACTTCTTTATCTGGAAGTAAAAATTGGAAAAACCCAAAACTCATGGGAAAACCACCTCTCTCCCCTGGAGGCTATGCACCTCTCGCAAGAGGTCTTTCTTTTCTCTCCCTCTTAAAACTCATGAGAAGATCACCTCTCTATCTTAAGGGTTATGCTTCTCACAACAAGAGATCTATTTTCTCTCTCTTACTTTCTTCGAGGCCCATTCCTCCCTCTCTCTCTCTTAGAGGTCCCATTCCTCACCTCTAATTATAAAAGCCAATCATTCCCATGTCATGTGATGGGGTAACCCTAAAGGGAATATGTATTACCTCAGTTTGATCCCTCTAATTATAAAAGCCAATCATTCCTCCATGTCATGTGATGGGGTAACCCTAAAGGGAATATGTATTACCTCCGTTTGATCCCTTATAAAGAGATTATTAGGATTTTTTATTGCTTCTCTAAAGAAAGCCTCCTTTCTCTTTTGAAAAATTTACACTAATATCCCCCTTAATTATCGTTACTTAAGAAATCCCCCCAAAAGGCTTAATTTTACATTCTTATCCCTTTTCTGAGTTTTATTTTTCACAAATTGTCTTGATTTCATATCTTGAAGATCCGTAATCATATATAATAGTATGATTTCAAATTCTTAGGGTAGTTTTTTTTACTAATGAACTCAACTTCAAACCTGCAAGGTTCAAAGTTATTTCAATGCTTTGATTTTGGACCCTCATGGTTCGAAGCTTCTTTTTTTTTGTAAACTATGGCTTCGAACCTAAAAGTTTGAAGACAATATTTTAGGAAAGCACACCCTCGGACCTTTGAGGTGAACTTCAGTGTCTTGGGGTGCTTTGTGAGACATGCAACAAATTATGAGCATAGAACTTTTGCAATACCCTTGAAAGCATGAAATATGGGCATATATCTGAGAATTGGAATTGAAATCAAGGTTTGTGGCATGTTCACCACGAGATGTAGGGTTGGGTATAACACCTCCTTGGCGAACCAGCTAACCTGGACCAAGTTTGGTAGCAAGCTTGTAAGGGACGTTTGAACTTGTGTCACAATGGATCATGAAATTCGGATGTAAACTCAAGTTCACTGCGAGTTGTACAGGCCGCATATGGCCTCCCATAGTGAACTGTCCAAAGTTGGACCAAATGGGTTCAAAACTTCAAATGAGTTCAAGTCTTGACAGGGGCTAAGATTAGTTATAACCAGTTTTGAATTCAAGACATCTGGAGGTTGGTGCCTCTCATGGTGAACTTGCATTTTCGATCCAATCATAATCAAAATGGAGTCTGACTTGAGGTAGGCATTCTTATGCTAAAGGGAATGTATTAGTGATGATTGTGAGATTTGAATGGGATTTGCAGACTAGTTACAAGTTTACCACGAGCTACAAGTTGTGATGAGTAACCATTAAACTGTGATTTAATGATCACAGAGAGTTAGGAAATCTTGAATAAAGTATTAGTCCATGTCATATAAAGGCAGAGGGTAAATTATATGCAATATTAACTAGGGAGATGGGATTTTTTCTGTTTTTTTTGAAGGATCACCACATGGCTTTATGTTCTAGCTTGCTAAATTTGCAGTGGACTCTCAAGCTTGATGATTTGAGCTTCAAAGCTATTAATGGCAAGTGCTACAAAGTTCTTGAGACTGTGAGAAAGCTTTCTAAAATTCATCTAGGAATTTTAAAAGGATTTAATTCTAGTTTGACAAAGTTTTGGCAGAAAGCGAAACTTCCCTGTTTCAGAAAGACTTCTGTTGAAAATATACGCTCGAAACAGAAAGATGACCTTGAGATTGAATAGAAAATCAGAATTCCTAATGTTAACAAAAAATAGAAAATCAGAAACTTTCCAAAAGCATGAGTGCTTTCTGGAAAGTATTTAAACTTTGAATAATTTTTGGAAAGTATTTAAACTTTGATTTCTTTTCGGGAAGTATTTAAACTTTGAATATTTAAAGGAATAAGGCATCTTTTTGGGTACAACCAAGGCCGTTAGATTGATAGGGGATACTTATGTGCCAAAGAGGAAAGACCTAATCGTTTTATCTACCCATTTTTTGGATAACCTCCTTTTCAGGGTGAACTTCATGAGATGATGTTTTCAATCCAAAAGCCACGGGATTTCATACCCAATAATAAGGTAGGAAATTTTCATGAAATTGATTTAGAAAAAGTATTCCAGAAACAAAAGATTTCAAGAAAAGACCTTCAAAAAAATCATCTCAGCCCACCAAATGATGGAATAGTGCAAGCCCAAGCGCTCATATTGAATCTGGACCAATTTAATGGTCATAACTTAGCGTCTATTCTTTAAAAATAGTAGAATCTAATAACAATATCAAAAACAATAATTCATAAAAAATAAATTAACCAAAATACTTCTGAAAAGTTTTAGAGATATTTTTGTCAAATTACAAAGCTGATTTTCTCTTTGTATAAAGATTGGATATAAATGAGTTGCTTATGAGCTCTTGGAACTCTTCTTGAACCCATTTTTAATGTAAAAAGCAATTGATTTTCATATACTCTTGAGTGAGTTTATTCCCTAGTGTGATACGTGGTTTGTTTATTTGGAGTTGCATCTTTCTTTCAAATTTCCCTTAGTATACATTTTTTTTTTGTGATCTTTGGAGTTGTATATTTCTTTTAAATTTCCCGTAGTATACATTTAGGCATAATTTGTGTGATCTTTGGTTTGTTTATTTGGAGTTGAGTCTTTCTTTCAAATTTTCCTTAGTATACATTTTGGCAAAATATCTGAGATTGAACGTCTGAAGCCTATGGGAGGCAACGGGTCAAGTTGGGCATGGGTAGCCTGATTGGACCCGACTCATATATATATATTAAATATTATAGTTAAAAATATATAATTATATTTATTTAAATATTATATATTAAATAATGCTATTTCCCATACCCAATAGTGTTTGGGTTCAAATTTTTAACCCATAGTCGAACCCCAGGTCGGATTGGGTTTGTGTCCATTGCCACACCTACTGAAGCTAATTCTCTTCCCCTAAAACACATATCTAATAGGATTATATATGATGAGGTCATTTATAAGGAGGTCACAATTATCTATAACCATCCGTTGGGAAATTTCATAGTTTTTTTGAACTTTGACTTTGATCAATGGAATAAATGCATCCACCCAACTTCACATTTACTGGTAAAGATTAATTGTGACCACTTTGTACCAAAAGTAAATGGTCTCATTATGTACCTCTCCATAAATTAATAGGTGCAGTTTGCATACGAACGCATCCGTAGGTGAGGTAAGGTGCACCTTCAAAATTTATCATGGTATATAATTTTGATGTAAAATGTTCTTAGGATTATCTCAAAATCTATTTTATAT
>NW_006498085.1:2217242-2239087 GCF_000471905.2 Amborella trichopoda | reverse complement strand
TACGTACCCGACCGTACCGTACCGTACCGTACCTCCTACTACTAAGTAGTAGTCGTATTATTATTAGTCTTGTCTTTCTTTCGGTTTCGTTCTCTCTCTCTCTCTCTCTCTCTCTCTCTCTCTCTCTCTCCACCACTTTAGTAAAATCCTAACATTTTTTTTCTTTACAGGCTAAGGGTGTAGATGCTGGGCATATGGGTGCATCAGGCAACAAGCTAACCAAGGCTTCTCAGCATCTTGGTTCTGTTTAAGAAGACGCTTTCATTTCAGAGCATGTCATTATGTTGGTGGCCCTTTGTGCTCTAACCACCAAGACTAAATGTTCTTATCAATTTCAATAAATATGAATTGTTTAATCAATTTTATCATATTCAGATTGTGTTTCTTGCTCTTTCTGTTTACTTCATAGGGTGAGCTTACTAGCTCACATAATAGTATAAACCCAATGGTCCATATTGAATCTGGACAGATTTGACGGTCGAGAATATTTGAATTTTAATTTTTTTTTCTACAAATCCAAATTACTTGAAATTTTAAGTGATTATTCTTATCATCAAGCCGCACCTAATAAAAATATATAAAAAAATAATCCATCAATTTTAAAATAACCAAAATACCTTCTAAAATTTATGGGGGTATTTTGGTCATTTTTCATATAAAATATATTTTTTTAATATTTTTCGAATATTGACATTTTTTTTATCAACACAAATCTAAAATTTCAAGTGATTTTGATTTGTAGAAAAAAAAATTAAAATTCAAACACTATCGAGCATCAGTGATCGTTAGATCGTCCAGATTCAATCTGGGCCATTGGGTTCATTTTTTCTTGTGAGCCCATTGACTCACATAAGCTATTTCCTATATATATAATAAAAAATTTAAAAAAATTAAATGTAAATAATAATTAAAAATAGGAATGGAACTTGAGATGCAACACTGTTAAAGGCACAACTTATAACCAGTCGAGCTCAAGCCAAAAACTTGGAAATGCTTTTTTTGGCATATTTTTACTCTAATCGATGAGAGGATTTACAATACCATTTAACTAGCATTATTTTTGCTCTAATCACCCATCCAAATGAATAGAAACTTGTAGGTTGTCACATTCGATACTTAAACCATATTTTGGGTACGAATGGCAAAGAACATAGGTGTAGACATGAAAGCAAAAGTGTGCAAATTAATCCCTCGTAAATCGTTATAAATATTTGCACTAATGTTTTCTCATATATCGATTACTATAATAATCAATGAAAAAACTGTAGGTTATTTAGGAATCCCTCTGGAGTTAGGGACCCTAAATATCTAGAACTCACCTAAAATCGTGTACATAGTCTGTTAAATGCAAAAATAAGCGAATGTAAAAATAAAATGAGTGTTAGAAATTAAGTAAAAGCAAAAGCATACCACAATAAGGCAATATTTACATCATTTACCCTAAATGGGTTAAGTCGATGTGCCCAACAAATCAAAATCCTATATAAATAAGTGTTATAGTTTTCAATTATAATAGATATAACACTCTATAGATATCCGCAAAAGTTTTCTTGCTAAATTCGATCTACCAAACAAACAACATTGCCAATGAATCTCGCTCTTTTATATCGCTACATCATTACCAGGAAGAGAATCTTTAAAGCTCCACATCACACACTCTCTTTTCTTTTGCATAATGTAAACACTCCACAAGATTTTCTTTCTCTATAAGTAGAAACTAGATGAATGCAAAATAATTATAGTTTTTAAAAGAAATATATGAGTGACGATTTTGATTATCATCAAAACTAATTATAGTGATCACAAAGTTACCATATTTGCCTTGTTGCTCTCCATTTTATGAATTTTTTGATTTATTCCCTCTTACCAAATAAAATCCTAACATTTTGCCTCTATATTTCTTCACCTTAAAGTATGTATAAAACTTACTCGATCATGTTTTTTTCTCCACTAAAAACAGAGAGCCTAGACCAACGCAAGCATTTTGCGCCATATCAATCGTTGGGTTCGTAAGAATCCCTCAATTGCTAAACTCGGGACCCAAATATCGGGATCCCACCCAAGATCATGTACATGTCAATAAATTGTGAAATAGTTGATACCTCGACATAACATCTAGCCCTCTATTATTATCATTAACATATATAAAAAAAGTAATGAAATAGGCGGTGAAACAAAAAATAATAGAAATAAAGCAAAGATTGACGCGATTTGCCCCAAAGCAGTTGCCTTAACAAACTCAGCCATTAGAAATCCACAATTTTGTGTGGTTTACCAAAAAGGGGTTACATCCACCACCTCAAGCAAAAATTTACAATTAATGAGAATTACAATTTTCAGTTACAACAAATATATGTCTAAAAATCCATCCACAAAATATTTGCCAATTTTTCTTCTAGGCCCAATCTCCCAACCAAACAACACCTTCAATTAATCTCCCTTTTCTATAGATACACTGCCACTAGGAAAAGAACCCTAGGCACACCACATGACTTTTTATCACGAGAAGTTAAAACCAGATAGAATAGAAAACCCATGGGAAAACCACCTCTCCTTATGAGATCACATTTCTTGTAGTCCTATAAGGCATAATAAGGTCCAAAAGGGATTGGAATTACCTATTTCTTATTTCCTCATAGAGATCATATAGCTTTTTCCATGTTCCCTAAAAAAAGGCGCTCCTTTTTCCTTTCATCCAAAAGCCACAATTCTCCCTACTTCTAGATAAATATTAACAATAACCATGATGAAATCAAGGGAAAGGTAGAGAGAAAGCTTTATATCTTGTATTGGTATTTATGGAAGTTCTTATCTATACTACATTATTAAGCCAGGTTGACGGATGTATTTCACAAGAATAAGATGGCACCTTATTTCTAAAGAGATTGTAGGATATGTACTTTTCAATTAAAATAGAAGGGACATTCAAATAGAATAAAAGGGACCCTATCTCTAGAGAAATTTATAAAAATAATTAGTAGGGGAGATAAACTCATATAAGTAATGGGCGATTGGTGTCATATAAAAAGATTGTTCAAACATGTGCAAAACCAAAAAGTTAAAAAGAAAAAGATAATGGTTAATATTTTCTATTAACTTACATTCATATATATACATTACAACCGCATTAGTAACGTACATTAAAGAAGGGACAATTTAAGGCTTAAAGAGAGGAAAGTTGTAAGTCTCATCGATATTATTTTAAAAAAAGCTGATAGTTCAAACATATGCGAGAAGAAAAGGGTGGTAAAAAAAAGGTAAGGGTTCACGATTTTTCTTAAGGGTGGATCCATATAAAAGATAAATTACGACCCACATATCCATATTAGCAAAAGATATATTTGTGAAGCCTGAAAGAGAGGAGTAAATTACAACTCACATTCACATTCATGCATTATTAGAAGAAATATTTGTAAAGAGGAAACTTGAAATACCATATCTGAATTAGTCGTTTCTATTTTTCCTTCTTTGTACTCTTAATCTTTTATCCCCTTTCTCTTTTCCCTTTTTTTTCTTCATTTTCCTCAGGATTACTTGTTTTCTTCTTTTTCAAAGTTTCAAAAAAGATGATGCTTGGAAATTTAGAATTTGCGATTGTTTCTCTTTTTCCCCTCCCATCTTTTATTTACTCATTTATTTTTTAACCTATCTTTTATTCACTTATTTATTTTTTGACCTTCCAGAATAGAGGAAGCTTGAAAGGGTTGGACTAAAGTTTGAAAATGCCTATTTACCTTACTATAATAAACTTGAAAGTTTGAATATTCTTATGTACTTTTGATTTCTTTCCCTTGATTCTAGATTCCTCTACATTAGAGAATAGGAGTTGATGAGAGAAAGAGGTAAGTAATTAATATTATTCTCCTCCAATGTTTTAAATTATAAATTTTATTGAAATTACGGGAAGCTCTAAAGCTAGAATTCTCTTAAAATGTTGTAATTTTAAAGGGAAAAATATTATAACGAACTCTTATCCAAGTTAAATTATAGATCTTGAACACTAAATTTTTAAAATTGAATTTGAAATGATATTTAAAATAACAAAAACATGTATATATGTGAGGGAACTTGTGAAGGCTTGTTCACATTCAAAGTATGAAACTAAAAATAATACTCTTATTGTACATGGGAGGCTTAATCACAAATAAATAAAGCATGTAACGGAAAAGGCATCTTGCTTGGCATTGACCAATCCAAAATAAAGTGCCAAATGATTGTTATTTTTCTAACATTTATATTTTAATGGATGCAAATTTTATACTTTTAAAACTAAAATTCTTTAAAACTATAGTTGATATTAGAAATATATCTATAAATTGAAATTTAAAATTAAGAAGTAACATAAACTATATGTTATTTTAAAATAGCACATAAACAATGTACTCATTTTGTGAAATAAATGTCAAATATTTAATCCCATAGCATAACAAAGAGAGTCAAATTTATTCCCTCATTGTATTATTTATTATAGTATTTGAATCAATATCATGTACAACATTTTAATGAGACTCAGGTGCATCTTACTAGTATTGTATTGAGTTGATCTTACTAGAGCTTCATAAGGGATTTTTTCTTTTTGTCCTTTTATTTTTTAATTGTAAGAATGCTATGGATCTTGGTTTTAAACCAAACCTTCATTAGGGGTGGGTGGCTTCCCTCTATTACCAAATCAAATCATAAATTTTTATTCACATTCTGAAATGCAATAATTGGAGTGAAATTTTTATCTACATCATTAGGGGTCTTTATAGAGATCAAATTCAATGTTCATTTCCTTTACGTTGTGGTGAAGTAGGTAGGGAATGATCAATGTTTTAAAAAAGGCCAATTCGGATTGGAATCACCTAAATTGGAAAAGTTTTTAGTGGGACAATTCTAATTCTTTCAATATATTGGGATCAGGCCGGTTTTTTCAGGGTTCTATCAAAGAACCAGCCAATCTGCCTCCACTTTTTAAAATTACTTTTCAAATTTTTCTCTATTTTTTATTTTTTGGCCAATTCCTTGGGCCCTATTGATGTTCTAGATTGAAAATTCCCTGACTCAGATGGTCAGTTCACCTTATCAATAGAGGTTTTTAAATATTGGGAAGGACAACATATGTCAGAGTCTCTAGAAAATAAAAGTAAACATTAATTGAACCAATTTTGAATCAATTTCAAATTAATGTAGCATTATTTGATTCCATATTTGTGTAGTTTTGTGTGGAGGAAGCTCAAATTGTTTGATCCAACCACATAGAAGAAGGGTCATGTGGTTCCTAAACTTTGGCAAGGTGAAGATCTTCAATAGTAGAGGTAGCTTGCCGATTGGTTGGGAGTTGGTAGAAAGACTTTTGAGAGGTGTTTTTGGCCGTGGGATGATGATTATTTGAAAGATGTTTGATTTTGGTGGTGGTGGTCGCGGTGGCAATGGCGGCGGCGGCGACAATGGAGGTGGTTGTTTATGTGAACAAAGAGAAAGGGAAGTTTTTATCCTCAATCTTCTTTCCAGTAGGATAGAGGTGAGAGATTTTACGTAACAATAGCTTTCAACAATGAAAAAATGGAGTATGTGTAACTTGCTTTAGTCTTGAGTGAATATTTTCAGATATTATAATACACCCTATATTGTCAGATTTTATATTTTAAATAGAGATGCTTGTATTCTTATGTCAAAAATAAAATATTTAAATATATACTGCCTTTGTTTAAACATTGGAATGCAATGAGTTAACATAACAAAAAATATATATTTCACTTCCAAAATACAAAAAGGAAAAAGGAAAAATGAACCGCATGAAATTTTATTTTACCGTTTCCCAAATATCCATATAAATCCGAAATCTATAAAGAAATTTATGATGAAACTCTCCTAGATATTCGTTATTATAGTCCCTAAAATTTTATATATTATATTTATACACATTTTTTCTCTATTTTTTCACTTTGTTCCGAAACACCCCTATTTTCGGTTGTGAATGACCTTGAAATTCTTGACTTTAGATCTGGTAATGAAATTGTTGACCTTGAGAGTCCAAAGTCTTTTAAAAGTTTTAATTTCAAATCTTCAATGACTGAAGGCAAATCTGATATTCTCTTTAAAACTTGAAGGCCAAAAGTTAGAATAAAAAAACAAAAAATTCATGACTTTGATTCACAATCGTCGTCACTTCAAACATTAAAGTCGAAGTAAGGATGTTTTAGGAAAAATGAGAGACAAGAAAAAAAAGAAATAAGAAAAAACAATAAGATATCTAGAGGCATGTGCGTAAATTCTTTTAATAAATAAGTAATGCAACTTTGATGCAAAGAAATAATAACACCATAAAAATAAATTGAAAATGTCCTCTAGGGCTTTAATCAAAATTTTTATAGTTTGCCCCCAACGATCATCCATATGAGCAGGATTAACATGATTAGCTTGATTTGCTTTTGGTGGCATTGTAAACTCTGGACATAACTTGAATGTCATCTGATTAGCAGGATTAGCTTGATTCGCTTTTGGTGGCAATGTAAACTCTGGGCCTAATTTGCTCTAATACGAATTAATGCAGTTTTTATGTAAAGAAATAATAACACCATAAAAATAAAAGGAAAAGTTTGGGAGAATATATCCTCTCTAAAAAAAAATAACACCATAAAAATAAAAGGAAAAGTTTGAGAGAATATACCATCTCTAAGTGTCTGCAACACGAGAATTCACCCCAAGGTTGAGAAAATATACCATCAAGGTCTGAGAGGGAATCCACCCAAAAAATCTCTTTATGATACCAAATTTTATTAACTCATCCATTTTTTTTACAATAAAGGGAAATCGCCATTTAAATAGACTAAAAAAATAAGATAAACATTAACAAAAAAAACTCTCTCTATACTTTTCCTATTTTATCTCTTCTTCCATATTTTCTCGCTCTTAAAATTACGTGCTAAGTTTTCCCTATCTTCTCTCTCTTTAATTCACCTGCAAAAAATTAGGCTCGTTTCTATCCCACATTTTGCGCAAAATTCTCCCCAACTTTGATTATTGTTGATAAGGATAAACTCTCTCAAAACGTAACCTTATGTTATTTATATTCCTAAACTACCTCCTCTAATTTAACCTTACATATTTGTATTCCAAACTAACCAACCCAAATCAATCAGTAACTAATTAACCCAAATCCATAAATATCAACTTAGACACAAACTCAATGCCCACTAATATCCCCGCGTACCTCCTCTCTTATTCTTGAAAAGATAAATTAAATAATAATAAAAAATTAAAATAATCCTAATATTATTTGCAACTATTTCAACTCAATAACGAGTAATTTGAAATTAATTCCAAAGACATAGGAGAACTGTTCAATTGATTATTTTGATAATTCTAAACAGGCTTCTGTTTTTTGTTTTTTAAGAGCATATAGCATTCCCCCGAATCAATCCCTTGGGAAAATAGTTACTTGGGAGGTTTTTTTTTATTTATTTAAATTTTTAGAATTCATCTAAGTATCACTAAATGACCATTTTTAAAATTAAAAAATTGGATTTTAGGTTCTTAAACATCTAGACCTTTCCGTCTAAAGAGTTGGACGGTTCTTATGCAATATTGGATGCCTCTTTTAACACATTTAGCTGGTGAGAATTTTTTTATTTTTGATTTCTTTGAGGTTGGTTGTTAGATTCAAGAGATTACATCTCCAAAATTTAGGATAGGAAAAATTAATGAATCCCTAAGGTTTAACGTTCATCCTATAATGCCCCTTCCACTAGAAAAATCTCACACCCATTACCTCAAAATTTTTTGTTTTTTCATTGACCTATGGTACTTTTCAACTTAATTTATAACAACATGACCTTATTAATGATTATTACATAAGTCAAAATAAGCTTCTATAGTTATATTTTTAAAAAGATGCCCTTTTCCCCTAAACCAACAAAACCATTTGCATTTTTAGAGAGATCCCCTTTTTCCAGAGAGAGAGAGAGACCATCAAATCCCATTTATATTTTTGGGGAGTTTCCTTTTTCTTCTCTCTCTAAGCATTGCCTAAACCTATTCACCTCATTAGAGAGAGAAATCAACAACCACATTTTTGTTTTTAGTCTAGGAATATGAATGAGAAAGGTAAGTTTAGAGAGAGAAAAAGGGTAAGAGAGAGAGACAAATATATAAATATTTATTTTAATTTTTGTAATAGGCATTAAT
The DNA here is from genome assembly GCF_000471905.2 of Amborella trichopoda. The sequence goes on along the minus strand of NW_006498085.1, from coordinate 2,230,918 downwards.
AAAAGAAAAAAAAAAGTTTACATAGAGCCGAGGCTCTAAACAATCAAATTGGAGCTTATCACAAATTTTTTATTAAAAAAGGTCGTTTTGATGTTCAAATATCTTCAAATTGATTATCTCGACATCAAGACGCATAGACATGAGAAAAAAATAGATTTCATGTTTTGAAAATAATTTATTTTTTAATATATTTTTGGACCATCAATTTTTAAGATTTTCATAGAATTGCGATCTACACTATTTTTGAAGTTTTAAACTTTATAAATAAAGATAAAAATATATTCTTAAGCTATCAAAAATATTTATAATATTGAAAGCACATTTGTCGACACTATTTTAAGATAGGCTTTAGTTTGATGGTTTAGAGTCTAGACCCCACCCATAAAAGAATTACATATTACTCTCAAGAGTACATGCAACCTAATGCAAACCATATTCAAAAAATATTTCCTAGTACAAATTCTGCCAAGAGAGAGTAGATGGAAAGTATTACTCCCGCGGGAGTATTATACCTTTCGATTTTTTTTTTGGCTCGCAACCTTTATTCAATTGACCACCCGCGCGGGGACCGGGCGGTAGAGCGAGAAAGTGGAACCACTCTTCCCTCCTCCATCGAACCCCACTTTCTCTCTCTAGAGCAACTCAAACACCCGCGTAGGAACCGGCTGTAGAGAGAGAAAGTGGAATCACACTTTCTGACCTACAAAACCGGATGTAGAGAGAGAGTGGTAAACCACCTCAAAGTGGAAAGCCACTCTTTTTGGCTTGTCTCTTCCCACGCCACCTTTCTCTCTCTAGGTCTAACATCTCTCTCTACAGAAACCCTTTTTCTCTTTCTCTCTCTACAGAAACCCTTCTCTTTCTCTCTCTAAAATCTCTAGTCCCCCTGCCCCACCACGCCACTTCTCTCTCTAAGCCCAGACAACGCCTTCCCAATTTCTAGTATTCTCCACCCACTCTCTCTCTAAAACCGACCCCTCTCTCTAAAACCCCAACGACGATCTCTCTCTCTCTCTCTCTCTGCCCCGGGGGCCATTCTTCTCTCTTTGATCTGTCACAGAACGGTGTCTCTTTTCTCTCTACCCCACAATCTCTCTCATCCTTTCTCTCTCTAAAAACTCCTCTCTCTACTCTCCTCTTATTACGGGAAACACCCGGGCCTTCGTGTCAGTCCCCTCCCTTTCCTTACAAGTTAAAAACCTCCCTCTTGTTTACTCTCTCTCTCTCTATAATGGACACCGTCTGAATCCATCTCTCTCCTCTCTCTCTCTCTCCGAAAACCTCTATCCTAAAATCGCAGCGATCACGTCCGTTATCATCTCCTATAAATCCGCTCCCGTTTGCGCATATCTTACCTACTTCTCCAAAACTCGCTTCTCTTTCTAGAGCTCTTTCTCTCTCTAACATTTTCTCTCTAACTCTAAGTTCTCTCTCTTCTTCTATAATGGCGACTGCGGCCCAAGCGCCGCAGCCACAGGTGCTTGTGTTCCCGAACGCATCACTCTATGTTGGGGATCTCGATCCCTCTGTTACAGAGACTCAGATCTTTGATCTCTTCAACAGCATCGCTCCTGTGGTCTCTGTTAGGGTTTGTAGGGACATAGTTAGGCGCTTCTCTCTTGGCTATGGCTATGTAAACTATGGAAGCCTGCAAGAAGGTATGGCCCTTCTTCTTTTTTTTCTGGTTTGTTTCTTTAATGGATCATGATCATTATCAGGTGTTCTTTTCTTCGGGGTTTCTCTTGGAGAGAAGTAGGTAGCTTTTTAGAGAGAGTATGATGTTTCTTTATCAACTGTCTTTACGTTTTTTTGTTGGGAGAGAGAGATGTTTCTTTATCAATGTTTTGTATGCTTTAAGTTACTACAGGGACACAGAGAGATTGCTTTATTTTCTTTGTATTACATGAAGTTGTAGATATAAGAGATGATTTTTGCTGTTCTGTTTATTGCCTGTTACATGAAACTAGGGGTTTTGTTCACTACTGCTTATTGCTTTCCTTGCATCATATATCATAGCTTTCTGTATAGTGTTTTTATAAGAATGAGGCTTGGGTTTTTTATCACAACTTGTTATAGCTTCGTTTTTTTTTTTTTGGATCAGGGACTTGCTATGGTTTTCTTTCATTGTATTAAGCAATCTCGATATATATTTAGTGGTATATTTGATGAATATATGTGTCTTTTTATTTGGTGCATCTTTGGTTAAAATTTATGTTGCTTCATTAGTGACCTATTTCAAGATTCTCTAGGTTTTCTACTTGAGGATTTGTTGTAATGTCTTTCATGAAGCTTGAGTTCTTTAAGGTTTTGTAGAGACATGATTTCATTTTGTTTTATGAGTTTCTATGGTTTTTAGAGTCATGATGGCATCCTCAAATTCTAGGGTTTAGAGAGAGATCAACTTCCGGTCAAGTTTTTGGCCATTCCATTTTGTGGTGAAAAATTCTTAGGAGTTTCTCTAGTTTGAGAGTGTAATGTTTGTGTTTATTTTTTATCGGTTTTTTTTTAAGTATTATTCTGTGAATGGTTTTTAGTTGTTCTCATAGGAATTTTTAGAGAGAGGGCTTCCTTTGATCTTTTACCATGGCTTTGTGTTAATCAACATATTCTGGTTTCTCTACTTTGAGAATGTGATCTTTGCGTTTATGTTTCTGTTTTTTTTTTTAAAGTTTTATTTTGTGAATGGTTTTAGTTATTCTTATAGGAATTTTTAGGGAGAAGGCTTCCTTTGATCTTTTACCATGGCTTTGTGTTGATTTTATACCTGGAAACTTATTCAACATATTCTGGTTTTGTGGTTATTATTTCTGAGAGTTATTTTAATAAGGTTTGTGTTGGTCTAGCTTCTTGTAGTGTCTATTAATTATTTCTTGGATGAATATATAGGTTTTCTGTTTTGGATTTTCTTGAGATACATAATATCTTGCTGCAATTTTATGTTGCCTTTGTATGAGATTTTAGGACCTTTTTTTATTTTTACTCATTTAGAATTATTGTGAGTTAGCTTCATGTTGAACATTTAATATCCAGCCATGCCCCTTATGAAACTTTTCAGGCCTTCCTGTCTAGCATTTGCAAATTTAGGGTTTATCCATTTACATAGCAATCGGTACAACCTTTTCAGGATATATGGTCACTTTTCATTTTCAATCTTTGTATGTTGATATTAGTTGCTGATTAGATCTTTCTTTGAGTGCATGGTCAGTTTTAGGCTTGGTTTTCTTAGTACCATCTTTTGCCAAATTCATGTCCTAGGTTTTTTAGTAAAGGCTAGTTCTTGTTGCTCTCTTTTTGGAGTCCATTGGCAATGTTTTTGTAGCTCTGTGATGTATATTTTTAGGGCTTACCTTGATTTGTCATTTCAGTAACCATTAAGTTCTTAGAGTCCCCATTGTTGATGGACAACTCCCTGAACATTATGAGATGGTTCCATGAGGAAGCTCCCTACCAATGAAGGATTGCTGACATTGTGGAGACATTATACGAGAGACTGATTTGTAAGAGATAATAGTGAGAAGTGGCAGATTTTCCAACTTGGATTTATTCTAGTTGCTACCACAAAGGGCATGGCCTGTACATTTAGTTATCTATTTTTACCATCTTCGAATCTGGCCTTTCCCAATGACATTTAGTTATTTGATATGTAGGACTTTTGAGGGAAATATCAACTTCATTAAACTCTTCATCTATTTGATTTTCTTCACAAAATGCTCAGTAATTTATTTTTTTGCTGAGATTTACTTTCTGCCCTATACAATTGTGAAGCATCTGGACTGGAAAGATAGTCGAAAGCTAAAAAGCTTGAGAAACAGGAGCATTGACAAAATAAGAGTGTCATTGGGATATTGGAGACATGCCATCCGGGGGGACACATGGGCATAAATTTTTATGAATTGTTACAGCTTTGTACCTACTTAATGGTTTTATCACAAGAATAAAAAGAATGGGATGTAGGTTCCTCTAGTGCAAGCTTTTCAAACTTTTTATGTGGTCTAGAGAAGAATTGTGTCATACCAAGTAAACTAAGATTGTAAGTACCTCAATCATCATGATTTTTATTTGTGGTTCATTATTATGAGCTTTGGAGTCCAAAAGTTTGTGGGCAACCTGTGGACTTTTTTAATTTTCACTGGAGGGATAAAGTCCGGAATCCCCCTGTTCATTCCATTTGGCTGATACTTCTACATTGTCGGTTTAAAATATTTTCAAAAACTAAGAGGGCTTTAGTCATTCTAACCTTAGGTTTTTTTTATGTTTTGGAATCGGCAAAAAAGAAGTAGAATTCACTTCCATCAGCATTCAACATCAAAGGAGTTCCAATGGTGAAATCCTTGAACACTCATCTGTTTCTATTAAATTCTGAAACTCCAGAAACAGCACATCAAGAGCTGGAACTTTATCTCTCCAGAACCTGCGTTATTGAATACAACTTCCATGCACACCCTATACATTGTTATAAAAGGAGAGATTAAAAAACAGAGAGAGAGAGAGAGAGAGAGAGAGAGAATGAACAAATAATCGAGCTTATAATTTCCCATCCAGGTCTGTATATTTCTAGTTAGCTTAGAAACCCAATCTCCTCAGTGCACATGCGGGGCTCATTTTGATTTGGAAGGGCCTCACTCTGAGCTCCAGGTCTAACGTATTAGACTAGTGAATTGTGTGAAAGGATTCAGGAGGAAAATCTACTTCATCTTGAGGAATCTCTCCTCCTAATTAAGTGATATTGAATACTGAATATAGCATGTCATGAATGTGCCCTCTTGTTTGGTGACAATGCAAAACAAGACCCATACATTTATGATCGATTACTCCTTTCTCTCAGTGGGATTCATTCATCTGTTTCATGACTCGTATGATTATCTTCTTCTCTCATGACTAAACCAGATGACACTGATTTCTCTTATGAACATGTGAGTTCACTGCACTCAACTATAAAACCACTGAATTTGAATTTTATTTAAACCATTGTATGAATGCAGTGGTTGCTATATTTTGGATTCAGAGCATTGATTTCATGTTCCTTAATGTTTTAGTTGTGGTTACGTAGAGGGCATAATATACTTTTTTATTTTCTATAGTGGCACAAGGTATTGGTGCATTGGATCATACATTTTTTTTTTCATGAAAAGAAATTACTGCATTGGATCATTTGCAATTGATACTTTTGTGAACATTTCCTTTTGGGCTATACAAAATGAGATATCGTGGTTTAATGTCTAAATCTTGGCTTCAGTCAATGCATTAATATATTTCCTCTGCTCTCTATTTTTCCAGCTCAGCGTGCCATTGACATGTTAAACTTCACCCAAATAAATGGAAAGCCAATAAGGATCATGTTTTCTCATCGAGATCCCAGTATCCGAAAAAGCGGATTTGCCAATGTATTCATTAAAAACTTGGATGTATCAATTGACAACAAAGGATTGTATGATATTTTTGCCTCCTTTGGAAAGGTCCTTACTTGCAAGGTGGCCACTGACAATATTGGTCAGTCAAAAGGTTATGGTTTTGTACAGTTCGAACAGGAAGAAGCAGCGCAAAATGCCATTCAAAGACTTAATGGAATGCTGGTAAATGATAAGAAAGTGTATGTTGGCCTCTTTGTTCGTCGCCAAGAAAGAGATCGAGCAACTGGGTCACCAAAGTTTACTAATGTATATGTGAAGAATTTGTCAGAGACTACCACTGATGAGGACCTTAAGAGTGTTTTTGGTACTTATGGTCCCATCACTAGTGCTGTTGTTATGCGAGATGCAAGTGGAAATTCCAAAGGTTTTGGTTTCATCAATTTCCAGAATCCCAATGATGCTGCTACAGCAGTTGAGAAACTGAATGGAACCACCAACAATGATGATAAAGTATGGTACGTTGGAAGGGCTCAAAAGAAATCTGAAAGGGAGGCAGAATTGAAGGCAAAATTCGAACAAGAGAGAAATGGGAGACTTGAGAAGTTACAAGCAGCTAACCTATATCTGAAAAACCTTGATGATTCACTTGATGATGAAAAGCTCAAAGAGCTCTTTTCTGAATTTGGCGTAATAACTTCATGCAAAGTAAGCAGCTTATTTTAGAAAACATGCTATAATAGTAGATTTTTTAAAAGGAAAATGTTGCTTCTTGGGGCTATTACGTCCAATAAAATGATAGTTGATGATGGAGATTGGGATACACCAGATCAGGATGTTACCCCAATGGTGTGTCCGACTTTCTCTTCACCGTCAATCATTTCATTGGATGGCGATGAGACCCCAATAGACTATGGTCAATAGACTATGGTTACAACAATCAATGGATTATAGTACCCTTATAGCATCCTTTCCTGTTACATTTTAACTAGACAAGCCTAAGTTTGAACTATCACTGTTGCTTTCACCTCTCAGCTAAGGGTGATATGTTATTGTACCTTGTGTTTTTCCTTTCACAGATCATGAGAGACTCACAAGGACAGAGTAGGGGTTCTGGTTTTGTTGCATTTTCTTCGCCTGATGAAGCTGCACGTGCAGTAAGATCATTTCTCCATTTGCATATTCAAGTTTCTCTGTTTATCTTTAAAGTTGCTGGAACATAATTGAAGTTCTGTGTGTTGATAAATTCTCCCATTTGTGAATATGGTTAGGTTGCGGAAATGAATGGAAAGATGATAGGAAGGAAGCCTCTCTATGTCGCTCTCGCGCAGCGCAGGGAAGAGAGGAAGGCAAGATTGCAGGTATCTGCAGTTCGAGAAAATTTTACTTTTTCGTTTGGAAATAACCAGGATACACCTTTTATACATCTGAGATTGGTTGCCTGATGAAAATGATTCATGTGCATATTGTAAGTAAAACTAGCTATTAGGATTGGAAAGGTAAAACTCTTGAATTATTCTTTTTATATTATGTGCTCAACATGAATTTAAGTTTGATATATTTTCTAATATTCTTTTTATATTTGATGGCACTGGCCTACCATGAAAATGTTGGGCGGTCATAGGTGCTCTTTATTTATTTGTCACTTTCCTAATTAGAAAATCTTGGTTGTGCTTTTATTAGGCACAATTTGCTCAAATGAGAGCTGCAGTGGGAGTACCACCTGCGATGCCTGCTAATATGTCCCCATTTCATCCTGCGGGCCCCAGGCTTACCCCCCAACAGTTGTTTTATGGCCAAGGGGCTCCTGGTCTCATGCCGCCTCAGCCTGCTGGCTACGGATATCAGCAACCACTCTTGCCAGGCATGAGACCTGGGGTTGCACAAATGCCTAACTTTGTTGTTCCTTACCCCGTTCAAAGGCAAGGGCAGCCTGGACAAAGGATGGGTGTGAGGAGAGGGGGAGCTCCCCACCAGTTGCAGCAACAGCAGCAGCAGCAGCAAGTAAGTGAATGAGCTCTTTGCTGTTTATTCTTATTTAGGCTCCTTTTTGGGTCATTTTTTGTTTTTGAAGCTCCAATGGAGGAAGTGATAGGTTGGCCAAAGAAGGTATGGGAAAGACACCCTTCTATTGGTGACTGGTTCTGATCTGTTCATTTATCCCTTTCTTTGTTTTCTTTATGTTTTGTTTCTTCATTTGTGTATACTTTTGGGTGCAAATCAATGCATGCCATTTTTTTAGAGTTCTATTGATAGATGTATTTTTGCAACCATGTTCAGAGAGGTAGTTTTTTTCGCATTCCATGGAAAGTTTTAAAGCATTTATAGTAATTAGAGATGTGTTTCCTTTTCATTTCTTTTGAGAACTTAGATCAGTGGATGGGGAGAGGTGTAAACTGTGGAACACCTAGAAATGGCTTACGAAAGCAGGATGAATTCCATATTCGAGAGTTCCCCTAGAGAGGAGTCTGGTTTGAAAATTTTGAAGGCAGTGATTGAGTAGGAGGCCCATTTTATTTGGTTCCATGAGAGTTCCCTCCCCAGCCATTGGATTGGATTCAATAGGTGGGGTATTAGCCGTAACTTTAATACCTAATGCCTTACATCATCCATTAACAAATGGCTGGGGAGGGAATTTCCATAAAACCAAGTAGATGGGACTTCTATATCATAGAAGTATAAGGTGCCAACCTTATACTGTAGAGGTGACATTATATATCACTTCTTATACTGTAAAAGAAACCCTCTACTCTGTAGAAGAAACTTTCTAATACTGTACAGGAGACCTTCTACAGTGACATCACCAAATGCCATTTTCACTGTGAACTGGTCCAAAGAAATCCAAATAGAAGGAACGATCTATATGATAGAAGTATAAGGTGCCAACCTTATACTGTAGAGGAGACTCTATATCACTTCTTATACTGTAAAAGAAACCCTCTACTCTGTAGAAGAAACTTTCTAATACTGTAGAAGAGACCTTCTACAGTGATATATCACCGAATGCCATTTTCACTGTGAACTGGTCCAAAGAAATCCAAATAGAAGAAACGTTCTATATCATTGGTTATTGTGTGAATGCCGATTTCATTGAATTTTGATGATCGATGAATTTGCATTGTGGATTCTCAGATGATTCAGCGTAATGCGAATCAAGGCTTCAGATACATGAATAATGCACGAAACGGGTTGGACCCAACTATGGTGCCTCAGGGTCTGATGAGTCCTATGCTGCCTCTTCCGCTTGACGTTCCTGGCATGGTTATGTCACCCATGGAAGCTCCAAGGCCTCAGCCAGTTCCAATTGGAACACTTGCCTCTGCCTTGGCCTCTGCAACACCAGAGCAGCAAAGAGTGGTATGCCCTTTCTACACCTTCTCTTTTCATGGAAGTGGTTGATTGTTTCTCTAACAATGTTGTTGAAAGTTGCGATGATGCTCTCTCGTAATCTCCTATGGAACTATCTGGGCAGGTGTTTAGTTATGGTGTAATTATAGTGTTTTGGAAGGTGTATTTTTTATGTTTTTGAAATTTTTTGATGGGATCAAGTTTCACCTTGCAATGATGAAGAACAGATTTACTCGTTTTTTGTGCCGCTTTCTGAAACAAGCAATGCTTATAGAGAAATGGTAGAAATACCATCTTAATGGTTTTTTAAACTAGATGATAAAGAATTCTGCACTTTTCTTTGCAGCTGATTCTGCGGTACTCCATCTGTGCAAACTTAATTTTTACCAACTGACTTTAGGCTCACCTAGTCCTATGATTACCTGCATCTCTCTTATTTAACATTGAGCATAATTTATTCATTGTGTAAGTTGTATGTTCAATTTTTATTGGTGGTTTTAGACATTTCATCTTGTTAGAATTTTGTTATCATTCTAGAGACCTTGTATTTGTTATCATTCTAGAGACCTTGTTACCAAACAATAGTGCACACCTATTTTGTTAGCTGCATACCTGAATTCGTTATTGTGAATTCCAAAAGACATATGCAACTGACCTCCACTCCTATCAATGGATCTCTCTCTCTTACACACACACACACGTGCACACACACACAAAAAAAAACTAGAAGCTAGAACATGTAGAACTAGTTAGCTAACTTTCACATGTTGCTACATTTTTCACAGATGCTTGGAGAACAGCTCTTCCCTCTTGTTGATCGCATGGAGCATGACCATGCTGGAAAAGTGACTGGAATGCTCCTTGAAATGGACCAAACTGAGGTCCTCCACCTCATAGAGTCGCCCGATGCCCTTAAGACAAAGGTCGGTGAGGCCTTGGAAGTTCTCAGGATGGCACAAGCAGCTGCTCCTTCTGACCACACGGATCAGCTTGCCTCTCTCTCACTAAATGAATGATAAGTCAGGATTCTGCCCCTATTCAAAAGGACAACCAAACCAAATAGAAGAAAACAAAACATTGGTATTGATATTTGGGTCTTTATTCAACAGTTTTTCCCTTAAGTGTGTGTGGGTGTTTTTTCGAGGGTCCAATTTTTTCGATCAGGGCCACCGGTTATTATTGCATTGATATCTTGGGGTTGTTATCCCCTGACCCTTCAGTTTCTTTCCTTGCATTGGAGAGGCTGCATATGGTGTCTAGTGGCTTTCTATATAGAGTGATATGTTCATATGACCTTTCAGTTTCTTTCCTTGCATTGGAGAGGCTGCATATGGTGTCTAGTGGCTTTCTATATAGAGTGTTATATTCATGACCTTTCAGAGATTTAGGGATTTTTCTCTATACATTTTGATCTGGGATTAATCTTTTATGAGGTTGTTGGCTGTTGGCTTTCTTAGTACACTACTTGTGGTTGAAATGAGTAAGTAATTTAGTGGCATTATAATGTTGCACGCCATATTTCGCCGGAGAATATACCATTTCGGCGCACCATAAAATTTGTGAATCGAATGTACTACTTGGGTGCCGTAAAATTTGTGAATCGAATGTACTCCTTTGGCGCCGTAAAATTTGTGAAATGACCATTTTGACCTTGACAATCATGAATCTTAAAAAAGTGGATTTCTAAGCCCCAAACTAGTCTATCTTATAACATGTTATTCGGGGCTGTCTGATTCTAGCTGAAGGGGATATCATATGTTGTGTCTATATATACAAATATAAGACCTCTTGAGAAAGATTTTGCCAAGGGGAGCAAGCACACATTCTGATATCATCTTTCTTCTCTAGGATGCTGAATTTTCTAGACAAGAATATAGAGAACAACTTAAAAAGGGAAAGAACCCATATCCTCTTGACTAATTTTGAAGATAAAATATTCCATGAAAAATCATGGGGATCTAGCCAAAGACGTTCTTGTCTTTTCTTTTGCTCGATCTCTTTGTAGAGCTACTGTCAAAATATTATATGTTTTTGTTTTTAGATCTATAATTGTCAATCATGGTTTTGTTTCTTTGGACCCCTTTTAAACAAGCCGGGATGTTGCCTAAAGGTAGTTCTGTTTGAATGACTCGTATAATGTGATACATGGGGTCCACAAAATCTCATGACTTCAATGGGTCGGATGGAGATGGAGGGAGTGGGTCTCACTGTACAACCAATGTCTGCATTGTATTCTCATTTGTTGGAAGGTTAATCGTCATGGAACCTACTATATTTTCCTTCATACCAACCGTTTGTTGCATGTATCATAGTCAGTCTGCATCTCTTAATCTTTTTGGGTAAATACATCTCTTTATACACGAACGAACTCAGAATGCTCTGAGGGAGGGGGACTGGTTCCACAAAGGGGAAAAGTATTCAAGGAAATTTACAAAAGGGCTTATTTTGTAGTCCTACGTATTTTATAAAATTTATTTCACACTCGAGTCCTAAGTTTTAGAGTGCGTATTGCATTTTAATTTTATTGTCTTTTTTATACATCAAATGAGCTCAAATTTAGAAAGTTGATATTTCTCTCACATTTATAAAAATATCAAAGAAATTTTAAAATAACAAAAATATCTTAAAATTTTGAAATTTTCATGGGCATTTTGGTTATTTTTATTTAATGTAATGATATTCTGCGATAGCCATCTCGTCGATAAGTTTCAAAAATCGCGGCTTCCATTGTACCATTGAACCTATGGCTTTTCCCTATTTAAATATGGGTGTGGTTAAACAATATAATTAACGTGCACACTCAAATTTTACCATGATATCTAATTTTGGTATAAAAAATTCTTAGGATTATTTGAAAGTCTATTTTCATATCTAATTATAAAATTTAAAACTCTAAAAATAGTTAAAATCAAATAAATATGTAAACACATGAAAGTCTTGAAAATAAACAGTCTAGATAATGTATTGTAAGATGCAATATTTCTAAGACTCAAAATCTTTTTTTTTTTTTATATTCATATATCTCGATATCAAGATGAACAATTAGAACGTTTTCAATACTAAAACAATTTTTTCCTAGGGTGCATATTTGATTCTACATTTTAAGATTGCAACTTTATATAAACCTTTTCCTTTAAATATATAAAATTTTTCTTTTAAATATATTTTAATGTTGTTTTCGAAGTCATTGAAAAGCGTGAATTCCAAAGTAGTATAGCCCTTAATAGACATGGAAAGTGCTACAGAACCTGAAGCCATTGTTTCCGATTATGTCAGAGAAACCATCTAAGCAGGAGTGTGGCATATCCCTCGTTTCGTTCTGATAACCTATTTTCATTATATCCAACAAAAGCAACTAGGTATGTTTAAGAAAGGTATATGATGAGATTATTTACTTTTGATACAAAAAAGTCACAGTTATTGTCAACCGTTGGATATGAAAACGGATCAATAGTGGTGTGTCACTAATTGAGCACAAAGTTCGAAATAAAATTTCTCAAAAGCTGTGATACATTATAATATGTTAGATTTGGCTGAAAAAAGTTTGTGACTCTTCCATATAAAAAATAAATAATAAATGATCTCATAGCATATAATCCCATATACTTGAGTACATGATGCTCAATGCTCCTTTAAGATAATATTGTCCAACCTACACATTGGATGGTGAAGATTGGTTATAAGTTCTAGTACATTTGTGAAGCGGAAGAGAGATACACAAATTAGATGTCAAATTGGATGGTTTGGGGTGAGTCACAAAATCCGGGAATATTTGTTTTGGAACTCTGTGTCTATTTAATGATACTCTTACAACCTTGTGACCTCCATGTACAAAAGATAAATAACCTATTTATAAACTCGCTTATTTTAATTGTGGAAGTGTTTTTTGAGATGTCAGTTATTTCATGCCTCAATGATATCAGATCCATCAGCTTACTAACGAACCTTTGCAAAATTATCGCAAGAAGATTGAGAGAAGGTCTCCCTTTAGTTGTCTTTGGGCTGTAATCAACATTTATTCAATGGAGATTGATTAGAAATAGTATACTTATTGCTCAAGTGTTCGTTCATTCCAAAAAATGTGAAAATAGGTAAGGCGTAATATGAATTAGAGCTGAAAAAGGCTTATAATAAAGTGGATTAGTGGCGATTATGAAAGTTAGAGCCTTTCAGCAAATGTGAAAATAGGTAATTCTAGTGCTTGTTTTTTTATTTTGATCAATGGAAGAAGGGATTCTTCCAAGCATCAAAGGGAGTTAGGCAAGGGGATCCATGATCACCATTAGAAGGTGGAGGCACGAGGCTTCTTTTGCTGTTTAAACTTTCAAGAGGACCAATTATCTCATGTTTGCAATATTTGCAATATGGTACTTTCATATTTTGTAACATAGAGATGAATCATATGGAAAACTTAAGGATATTTTTGAGGTGCATTGAACTTCCCGTAGGTATCAAAGTACATGTGGAAAAGACTATGTTGGTGGGAGTGGGATGTCATGACGTAGTGCTGTCAACTATTGTAATTTTTTTTAGGTGGAGCGAAAAAGTTCCATTTAAGTACTTGATTACTCTTAATTGAGTAATGATTTTATGAGACCCTTCCACATCCATGTTTGTAAGACTCTAAAGAATTACCATTAAATTTGATACAGATCTCTAAAAAAATTATCACATGAGTGTGAGACTTGACTCTTCTAAATATCTGTGCCAAATTTAATGGTTATCCTTTGAGGTCCTACACACATGGATGTGGGAGCGTCTCACAAGGTCATTTCCCTTCTTAATTTATGAGTGTAAAATGCTAATATCAATTTGGGATCCCACTATTTAAATATTTCACTTTAAAATTGACTCGAGGAAGGCCAAACATTTGTCCTTGGGAGGAAAGATTACCCTGAATACGTCCATTCTATCTAATCTATTAGCTTAAGTCCAATCTATCTAACCTATTATGATGTCTTTTATTTGTGGATCCGGTTT
>NW_006498085.1:2190539-2203756 GCF_000471905.2 Amborella trichopoda | reverse complement strand
GTACTAAAAACTTAACCTTTACCTAAACGAAAAAGAAAGTAGCTCGCTCTCTCTCTCTCTCTCTCTCTCACACACACACACACACACACACACACACACACACACCTCCCCCTGGATTTTAGATGTTTTTGTGGTATGACCTTATTATGATACCTTTTTTCTGCTTAATAAGCATTTTGGACCCAAAGATCAACTTCGGGGAGCAGGCGCCTTCAGAAGAACCTTCAATAAGTGGAATTTTGGGGATGAAGGCAATGTTGACCCCATATGACATGGAGCGACTAGATGCGTATGCTAACAATTTGGCAGATTATCATTTGGTAAGATATTGCTGCAGAAACACAAACTTGTACTATTTGCTGCAGTATTGTGTGATATGCGACTCTAAGAGCTTGTATTGAGAGGAATTTTTCATCATAAAGTGGCATTCCCTGTTCATTTCAGATTCTTGACCTTGTTCCGATCCTTGCTCGTTTGTATTCCGAGGAGCGAATACCAGTTTCATTGTCTTACAGCCAGGCAGCAGTGTTACTTTGCATGGGCTTGCAACATCAAGATATTTCATATCTCCAGGTGATTTTTCACGGATTACATCTTCTTCCAATGCTAAATGCACCAAGTTAGGTAGACTATACATTGGCTGATTTGGCTAATCAGGATCTCTTGGGCTAATTATGAATTAGGGGATCTAACTCACACTTGCATTATATGCAGCTATTATTATGAATTTGAAGCATACTGTATTTGATTTGTAGCTATTATTGTGGACGAATTGTTAGCACATTGACAAAAGTTTCTCTTGCCTTGGTTATAACCATCAAATTTTTTTGTGGCTTCTTTGAATTGCAGGGTCAGCTGAAGCAGCTTGGAAAGCAGCAAATTCTGTCATTGTTCAATAAAGTCATTAAGAAGATTCACAAGTATTTACATAATGCTGCAGCCAAAGAGATTGAGTCTACTCTACCTCGTCTTAAAGAGGTAATCATGATAACCTTTCGAATGAAATCTTTATATTATGTACACATTTTCACAGAAAATATATGAGAAGCCCAAAAGATTGTAATCTTTGAGCTTGAGACTTCATTTCTATTCTGTTCCTTTTCTTCATGTTTTACTTCTATCATTCCTCAAAGAATACAGGACCTAACATGCCCAACATTATTTCTCGCAAGGTTGTGATGACCCCTCACAGCAAATCCTTGGACGAAGATATCGATGAAGCAGCCCGAGAAGTCATCGTGAGTATTTTTTTTCTCCATATTTGATTTCATGATCCCATCTGTTTTCTTTATTTTCTTTTAAGTATTTTTTAATATATGAACAAAAGCAGACATTTCTTTATTGCCTGAATTTATATGTGATGTTGGGCTACAACCATGTGGGTTGCAGGAGAAAATGAAAGGTGAATCTGAACTAGGCGGCATGCTAAAACCCGAACTTCTGCAGCAGTATGCCATTGTGGATAGAGAGGCTGATTTTGAGGATGCTTTGTTAAAGGGGGAAAGGAAGATCTCCTCGAGTGGCCTTCTTAGCGTCAAGTCGAATCGAAAAAATGTGGATAAGAAATCGAAACTGAAAGAGAAAGAAAAGGGAGAGAATAGGGGGGTGTCGGCACACAGTTCCAGGCCGCATAAGAAGAGTAAGGCCTAAAGTGTTGCTAAGTTCATTTTTCATTTTTCATAATCATTTTTATGTTATTTTTTTTGTATTCTAGTTTGGTATTTCTTGTCATGTTGGGTGCTAGAAAAATGTGGGGCATTTAGGCGCATTTGTTGGGATTGGATTTTGGCCGTAGCAAAAGAGATTCCGGTCCCGCACTTTTTTTATGTAATTCAATGAGAGTTATCGTTTGTGTGCCCTATAGGAGCATACTATATACTTGGGTAAAAGAGCTACTTAGGGGTCCTGTTCAATCTATAATTTTGGAATCCATTTTAGAATCATTGGATGACTATTTTGAAAAAGTAACAGGGGGTTATAAGTTCTTACGTCGATTTAAATTGAACAGTTTCTCTTCAATCTAAAAACGATATTATTTTTAGATCTAAAGTCGTTCAAAATTGTTCCCCAAAAATAAAATGCGTTTTTTATTTTTGAAAATTCAAAGTAGTTATGTATATTACATAATTTATATCTGACCTATTTTTTGAAAACATATAGTGCATTTTAATTGTATTTTTTTTTATACATTAGATGAAGCTCAAATTGTCTTTATTTATTACCATCATGTATCTATAAAAATATTCTAAAGATAATTTGTAATAAATAAAATTAGCAAAATAGATAGGAATGCTTTAGGGGTAGTTTGGTTATTTATTAATTTTAAATTACTTTTTGAATAGTAGTTTGGTTCTTTATTATTTTTAAATTACTTTTTGAATATATTTTTTATGTGTTTCGGACTGTGTTTTTTAGTATGGTTATGAGATGCAGCTTTTCCGATGTTTTGATTGGGCTAAAGCCCTATAAAAAAGAAGTAAAGCTTCACCTCAAAATTCATTGAAAATTGCACTTCTAGTGTTTGAAAACCTTCAAATCAATCATTTCCATCTTGACCATTGTGGTTGTAAAAGAAAAATAGAATTTTAAGCCCAAAAAATAGTGAATATCAGTGTTTAAAAAAACGCCGAGTCGAACCGGGAATCGCCATGGACGGATCGAATCGGCGAAAAAAACGGGAATCGTCCGGTTCTAGAGAGAATCGGACGATTCTGTACAGTGACTCGTCGATTCTCTGTACGGAATCGGCGAGTCCGAACAGTGTAACCCATGATAGAATTTTTTGTAATCCATGATTGAATGTTTTGTAATACATGATCGAAAGGTTTGTTTTTTTTTGTAATCCATGATCGAAATGTTTGATTTTTTTTGTAATCCATGATCGAATTTTTTGTTTTTTGCTTTTTTTGTAACTCATGATAGAGTTTTTTGTAATCCATGATTGAATTTTTTGTAACCCATGATCGAATTGTTTTTTTCTTTTTTTGCAATCCACGATTGAATTTTTTGTTTTTTTTTTTGTTTTTTTTTTGTAATCCATGATTGAATTTTTTTTGTAATCCATGGTAGAATTTTTTGAAAATTTGTGATTTTTTTTTTAATCCATGATCGAATTTTTTTTTGTAATCCACGATAGAATTTTTTGAAAATTTGTGATTTTTATTTTTAATCCATGATCGATTTTTTGAAAATATGTTTTTTTTTTTTTAAATCCATATTATTCAAAGAGGAAATGAGAGAGATGATGATTTTGAAGCCACTTTATCCCAGCCATATTATTCAGCAATAGTGTAGGGATGAGCACGACAGTGCAGGTGAGCATGAAGGATGGACAATCTTCGGGGATTTTAGATTGGGAACACAACAAAACACTAACACTCAGGGATTTGGAAATAGTCAGACGCCTGTTAATATCGATGATTCGTTTTTAGATCGAATCAATGAATTGTTAAACGAATTCAATCAATGCCACCAGCGTGACCAAGAAAAACAATAACGTCGTCTATTATTTTATTTTTAGATCATATGTTACTAATTTTATGTTTTATTGTAGTTCATGTATATTGATATACTTATTCCATGATAATTATATGTTTATCCTTTTGTGTGATGTAAATTAAATGCTGAATGGTGGTTCATGCAGGGAAAGAACATATCAATATTCGCATATTCATTCAAAAACATGAAAATTCTTAATGGAGTACCCTCATTTCTTATTGAATTCTTAAAAAATAATATTTATAATGAATTTTAATAATTTTTTCGGATTTTTTTTAAGCTTTATTATGACAGATTCACCCGATTCCTGATCCGGATCGGTTTTTTGGAAGCTCGATCCGGATCATCGATTCGTTTTTTAAACCATTGGTGTATATTGTAAAACATTACTAGACCGTTCATTTTGTTCACGGATCCACAAGATCTTTGAGCTACAAATTTCTTAAGGGTAGAAATTGATTTTCAGAGTCAGATTTCTCATTTCCAAAGCATTTTTCGGACGAGGATACGATGGGAGACTTGCTTTCTTCTCGTAAGGCTTTTTCATGAGGTTTCGAGATTAGGCTTAGGCTTAGGCAATGTATTAGTTCCACAGAGAAAACGTCATTTTTTGAAGGTAGTATGGTCTAAGTTAAAACTAGTCTGATCACTAATCGAACTATTTTTTCAAGATTTTTTTTTTAAAAAATATAAATAATAGTTTTAAAATATGTAACATATAGAAAAAAAGTCTTCCATTTTATTTGGTGGGTTGAACCGGTCGAAACATGCTAGTTGGACCAATTAAACACTGATTTTTACTAGTTTTTTACTAAAGCCAAATTTTATTCTAGATCAAACCACCAATTGGTAATCCAACTGGTCGGATTGCTAGTCCAGTATAATCTTGATAACAATTATGTTCTATATCAATGTTACTAAATTCTCTTTGCTTTAGCTGAAAGCCTTTCATACTGGGGCCGTTAGCTTATACAAGGAGGAACTTCCAGTATATCCCCAACATGTTCGAACTGTCATAAAAATGCCTCTTGAGCATTAAATATTCTAGTATCAAACTATATTTTATAGAGTTTCAAAATAGTATATCAACATCATTTGACATTTTAAGAAATAACCTTGTATATTAAAATAAGGGAAAGTGTACGATAGAAATCATTCATTTTTCGTACAAGGAGGTTACAACCACCAAAGTCGTTAGATGTAAGATTGAGTGATTAAAGATGTGTCATTGACTGAGCTTAAATACAAAGGAAAACTTTTGGAGCTTTGTGACACACCAGTAAGTTGTTGGATTCAATTTCAATTGGTGAATAGTAATTGTGATTTTCTTGTATTATAGATAGGGATTGTATACAATGAGATCATATTCATTTGATATAAAGTAGTCACAATTACTTACAACCATTCGATGTGAAATTTGATAGCTTGGATGTGTCATAAAGTTTGAAAATTTTTTTTTTGAAGTTTGAGTTTGATCAAGAATAATTTCAACCACCAAACTTCACATCAATTGGTTAAGATTAATGGCTCACCTTGTACCAAAGGTAAACATAAATAATATTATTTTATACTTTCCCTTGTCTATAAGGGTTCGTTTGTTTTTCTGAAAAATATCTTCGAGAAAGCTGAATGTTTTGTTCTAAAAAGTTTAAATAAGTTATACGTACTATGTTTGATAACCTGTTGGAATGTTAAAAAAGTTATAAGTATTGTGCTTGATAACATATACATATTTACCATATAGATATATAACATAATATAATATATTTTATATATTTTATTAATGTATATTTGTATTATATATAACATGGGTATTTATCCATATATGGGTATTTTGGTAATTTATACGGGACACTATATATATTGTAACGATGGGGTTCTTTTAAGGGTTAAGGGAAAACAAGGATTGCTTTGTAATAAGAGATAACAAATAAGCGTGAAGAAAAGAGCTATTATAACCTTATTCCCTATTGCCAGTAAAGAATCTCTCATCTCCCATGAACATAGGCATGTTGTAAAATCAGGTATATCTTTACATTTTTACGTTGTGGTTGATTGTCTTTCTTTTGTGTTTGTTTCTTTTTTTTTGTTTTCGTGGATTGTTTTTCATATCTACAGTAACCCCTTTTCCGGCCACCCAATCTTGTCAGAAGTCTTGTAATTGAAGCTACCTAAAATCAATGAAGAGAAAGAAAAAGGCCAAAGGGGTCTCGAAGCTTGATTGTCAATAGTTCCGTGTGGCTTCTCTGATCGCAAAATAGGCTGGAGAATGTGCTCTCAATTATTTAGTTTTTAATCCACCTGAGTGAGTGAGTGAGTGAGTGAGAGAGAGAGCTTCACCGGGGAAGAGAGTGTTTATATCCATTGCAAAACATGGGATTGTATTTTTTTTTTTTTCTGTTTTTAACTTTGACCATTTTACACCTTTTACCTGTGAGCTGGCGTCCCATTTTTTTCTCGAGATATGAATGTACATCTTATAACACAAAAGTGGGGTCCTATACAGCCCGTATGGATAAGGGGCTCATAAGATCATTACTCTATTAATAATACTAATATTATATATTTATATTATGCATACTGAATAGTGATCAACAAAAAAGTTATGAAAGATTAAATTTTTATCTCTTTTAGGAACTTAATCTTTCACTTTTTAACAAATGAATGAGAATTTTTATTGGTAGATTAGTTTATGAGCTTTTCATGAAAAGTGAGAAACAAATGTGGAACTTTTTCAAAATCTGAAATAATACTTTCATAAAAACAAACACACTCTAAGGGATTGTCTATAAAGGGACTATTTATCTTTTGTACAAAAGGTCACAATCACTTGTATCTTTTAAATTTCGATTGTAAGATTGTCATCGAATATATACAAAGTTTCAAAAAGAAAAAAAATTCAAGACATTCAATTTGATATTTAATGAGTGAGAATGATAGCAACCTCCATGTATGAAAGATAAATGATATCTATGTAGACAATCCCTTAATTTTTATCCCTTAATTTTTACTTTATAATGCACGCAAAGACTTTCCCTGAATTGAATATGCTAAAACACCGAAACATTTTCTTTCTTGGCCAAACAAAAAACTTTCCAAAGAAAATCTGATAACATTCTCTATATCACTCACTCTTACTAACCCTGATATTCTTATAAAAAACAACAATTTAGATACAGTTTATTCCGTTGTAAACTTCACAAGTGTAACGCCTAACTAGAAATCATTCACATTTTTCAAGTTATGATGAATTTCTGTTTCCATCTAATTGATACTTCAGATCGTTAATTAAATGTAGCCTCTTATCACTTCTCATTATTTCCACATGGAATACAGAGCTCAAAGCCAAAGAGTAACTAGCGTTCTTAATAATAGCCAGACACCTCAAATCGTGTCTATACTAACACTAATCATTCATTAAAGTGAGTAAATTCCTTTTCCATATATCATATGATCCCACAGAAGTATACTGCCCACTTTCTCCCTAGGTACTTTGAAGGATTTGTTTTTTTCGATTTAAAATTTTGTGATCCTCCTAAGAATAGCCATATATGTTATTCTCAAAAGAAAATAACATATTTTAAAAAATTTAAACACCTAAGATGTTACCCAAAAAGTAGGAAAAACCTTGTTCAATATTTTGAAGTTCGTTTTTTCAGGCACTCTAAAATTTGGATTTTTCTTTCTTTTTCCTTTCCACTTTTGTTTTTCTCTTTTTTTTTTGGCAGGGGGTGGGTTCTGGTTATATCACCAAAACGTGGGGATCTAAAAATAGCTCTAGTTTAGGTTTTGGGATTGTATACAATGAAACCATTTACCTGTGATACAAGGAGGTCACAATGACTTATAACTTCCGATATGAAATTTGATAGCATGGGTGTGTCACAAAGTTTAAAAAAATTTCTTTTGAAATTCGAACTTGATCAATGAAATAAATGCAACCACCCAATTTCACATCCAATGGTCAAATATTAATTGTGACCACCTTGCTCCAAAGGTAAATAGTCTCTTTATATACTTTCCCTTAGGTTTTACCTAAGTGAGCAAAATAAAAAAATGCTGCCACAGGAGCAGGGAACCTTTTTGCATTTTTTGTGCTGTTTGATGCTGTTTATAGAAGTGAGTAAAGATTCTTTTTCATGAAATTATATGACAGTCACCTTTTTTCTTTCTCATTAAACACTAACATAAACCTCAGCATTATACATCCATAAAGGAAGAGAGAACAAAAGGAAGTGAAACCTATGTTATCCATTTGGAAATACACTGTGCACAAATCATTTAGAGATGGCTTTAACAAAGCGGTTTAATGAAGAAAACATACCCATAGCCGCAGTCAGCAAAGAGGGGCCTTTCTCTGACTTCTCAGCCACATCCCCAAATATTAGCTACAATAGAAAATACAAGAAGTCAGAATTACCTCACCTCTTCAATGCAAGCATTTAGTGTGTGTGTGTGTGTGTGTGTGAGAGAGAGAGAGAGGAAGCCACCCCCATCCTTAGGAGGAAAAGAAACTATTGTATGATAGTGTTTCAAAAATCGAAACCGGGCTCCAATTTGACAGGGGTCTAATTCCAATTCCCTCAGTTCGACTAGGAAGATACCCAAGTGAGACCAGGCCACAGTTAACCAAAAAAAAAGAAAAAGGATATTCAGGAGATTATAGGGATTTTTTTATCTGGAATCGTCAGCCTCCTGGTTCCAATCCAACTCGGCCTATTTTGATTTGGATCGATGACTTTTGAATCACTGATTTATAGGGTTTTAACTTCTACGAGTTTGTTATTTAAAGGATTGATTTTGTAAAAATCTCGGGATAACTGCTGAAACTTCTGAAATTTGAAACAGGCCTCAGGCATTTGTTAATAACTTTGAAACTGGTGGTAGATTATATTTCCTTTTCTACGTAGATCAATTAGAAAAACAAAGAGAATTAGGGAGGATGATGAGGTCACAGAGAGCGAAAAGTGATCAGAAGGTTTCTTTGAAGCTCTAAGTTTGCGTTTTCCTGATGTACAGGAAACCTTGTTTGATGATACTATGCCCATTCCAGGAACCAGTCTCTTTTCATCTTCAATGAGGGAAGGCCAGCACTTTATCTTAGTCCCATAATTGTCATAACATAGGAGCATGAAACTACCATATCAACTACAAGAATTGGAAAGCACTAGAAACATACATCTAGCTCATCTGCATCAGGACGATTAGGTTGCTCTTTGGCAAGTAAATACCGGTTTGGCCTCTCCTTATCATCATAGAAAACCTTCCATAGCCTTGAAAATTTTCATAAATGAAATGTTAGTAGAAGAACTTTAAAATCTTAGTACAATATCTTTCAAAAACCAGGCACACTTGGCTGGCAGCAAAATAAAATAAAGGTTTTTCTGTTACCCCGGATAGCATCTGAACACTGCACCAGATGGCAAAGGCTTCATGGAATATACAGTTGTGAAAGAGCTGCCAAAACCAAGAAGTGACGATTATAAAAAGAAGAGGAGAAAAACTGAAATATAACTGTTCTAGCCTGCATATTCTTTGAAGCAAAAGACCAAATCCGAAAGCATCAGTAATATCAAGTAATACAAGCATTGTTGTCAAAAGCATTGAGATGTTGTCAGGCAAACTTTTGCAAAGGATTGAATAATATGATCATTATGGATTGTATTGATTACCATTTATTGTTATTGTTAAAAAGATTGCTTCTACGATTTTTGTTTTTTTTGCAAAGCAACAAAAAGGTTGATTTTCTCCACTTGCATTTGCATTAGTTTTGATATTGGAGGATTACCTTAAGAAGTATCTCCGCAGCTTTCTAACATTATAACCAACTCCTACATCTTCACTGATAAGTCGTGGATTCCACATGATGAGAGGTCTTGGCTAGCAACATAAAAGCAGCAAGACATGGTAAGGATAAGCACCCTTCCTAACCTCGAAACTGTAACAGAGAAAAAATACTGTCGATATGCCCATGTGACGAAGGAGAAAATATTGCAAAAACACGTCTATGTCCCGAACGAAAGCAGCTCATTAATTAAAGTAAGCTTGTCAATGCTTTCCCCATCTACAATGACAAGAATGCTATATAACTTTTTAACGTTCCAACAGATCATTCAAAACTCAGAGAATTTCCAAGATCTGCTCCATACATTCTTACTTAGATATCCAAGTCTAACTAGCAAGAATATAACAATAGAGTTTTCACTACATCCAAACTTGAATCCTTGCTGTTGAACAACACAAGAAGAAACATTAAAGAGTTCTTGGACCTAACGTTCTTTATGGTTGAAAACTGAAATAAGGTTCTTAAAAATTCTTTATTGCTGAAGCATATTACCATGAGCACAGACATATGGGTAAACTCATACATATGAAGAGGATCTGTACCGGCTCATCAGAGAGTTGAGATGCAATTCGCTCAACATATTCCAACATCTGATAATCAGGAACAACCATGACTACAATCTCGTCTTCACGTTGTACTGGCCTTCTGTCACTTAAGCTGTTAAAGTGAAAACAAATAAACCTTGGTGATTATTACATCCAAGTAAAATCAATGGGTTTTATGTTCAATTGGATTAGACATCTGGTGATAACTGCATTTACTTGTTGCAACCAAACTTATTGATAATATTAGGACTAAAACAATATATGGGAGATGAAATTGCAGTTGCTGTTCTAGACTTGGTTTTTCCCTTCTTGTTTTCTGGGGGTGAGGGGGGGATGTGGGTGGTTAGTATGTTATTTGTTCTAGACCATTACTTTATACTGGCCCCATGGCCAAGAAACATCCCTGTCCATACAACAAAAAAAAGGACAAACAGTGTCTACTTTCTAACAATGAATAAGGTTTCCAACTTGACAAATAACGACATACAAAGCATTATGGAAGAAAAGAGTCATAATTGAAATTAAGATAACTTGCATCGTAAGAAGAGAACACTAAAATGTCCAAACCTTTAAACAAGGATCATGGTCAGATACAACAATCCCAGTATCTGGGAATAATGTCAATTTCATAGGAATGTAAAACTCCAACACAATCCTGATCATTACTTCATCTGTTCACAGTCAACTGTAGACGACGATTACCGTGAAACAAGAGCAAATCATCCAAATTCACCGAATTCAGAAGGAAGACTTCAGAAAAGGTGGTACACAAGCTTTACATTATGGAAGTTTAGAATTTTGAAAATTGACTTAATTATCCTTGAAAAGTTCATTTGTCTTTTATTGTTGAATCTTTCATCTAAGGTATTATTCACCTGGATCCCTTGTAAGTAGCACAGACATCTAGAAAGAACTAAGATTTTAAAATCCCTGTGGAGTGGCAGAGTCGTCTAGAAAGAATGTAAGATTACAAGATGACTACAGAAAACAGTGAAATGGCTGTCCCTCAAAAAACATAGAACGGCATAATACAAAAAGCATTCGGTTGATGACAGTGTTTACCTGGCAAAACCAAAAGGAGCATCTTCCCACCGATATTTTAAAAGTGCAGCTGCTCCAGCATCAGGGAAAATGGCTTTTATTCTCTATGTATTAACCCCATCTAATCAGAAATCTAATAATATCAATTACAGGCATAGAAAAGTGAAAATAAAATAAGGCATATACCATATTGTGAAAATGTGGTATGTAGAACTCTAGCAATTATCAGATTTCAATATAATCTTTAAGAAGATTTGTTCAGATTAAAATGTGTGCATGGCATTGCATAGAAAGCAAATATAGCCATATGTCTAAATGCAAAGATACAATCTGGACAATATAATGTGCGCAAGTCATAAGCAGCAAAGCAATATCTTCTTGCGATATTGAATGCACAAACGAACTTAATGACCAACAAAGCACCAGCAGATACTGGTCCCTAGAAAACCCAAACAGCACACAACCAAGTGATGTAAATTTATAAGCCCCATTACAAGAATAACATTCAATTACAACAGAATAATATGAACTAGAGGCATTTTGTTTTTTTTTCTGTTTTTTTCAGAGAACAGAATCTGAGAGCCATTAAATGAAGAACAACTCCTTTCGAACCTGATATCCTGTTTCTTCTCTAAGTGAGTCCAAGAAAATTCTTGATAATTCCCATAGCTCAGCTTGAGCACCCTCCTCATCAAGAAATGTTAGCGCTGGTATCAATAGTTCCACCTGAAAAATTAAGAATAATGACCATGAACCCCTTTCAATAGGACTAATATTACTACAATAACCCAAAATTTCCCAGCAAACAAAGGCTTACATGGAATAAGACAGAAGTCACTAATTGCTGCTGATACAATAAGGGGGGTTTTCCAATATTTAAGGATATTTACTATGCATAGCTAACAAAAGTTAAAGGCAATGGGACAGCTCACACTAACACCAAATTAATGAATTTGAAAATGGGATCATAGTATCCAAAACTACTCAATTTTGCATAACTAGTAAACAGAAGATAAAGGGTAGGCATTTATGAACAAATTTTCATAGAAAGAAGTAAGAAAAACTGATAACTCAAACATGAATCACGACAAAAAACTTTATGTTACAATTCAGTAGAACTACATTTTAATAATCAAGCACATAAAAAAGACCATGATAACATCACAAGAGAAGCAGCATATGGAATACAGACTTACGATAGCTCTCATTCCACCCGAAGAAATAAAGAGGGCACTCGCATTACTTGACTGTCGAATTGCACCCTCCAAGTCAGAAGGTAAAACACTAA
This sequence comes from Amborella trichopoda, assembly GCF_000471905.2. Next base: position 2,191,539 of record NW_006498085.1, on the reverse strand, counting down.
AAGAAGAACAAAAAACATCATATACAACGTCAAATAATAATGAATAGAAAAGGATCATATAAACTAACATGCTTATATTATGGTGTATGCCACTTTGAAAAGTAGAGGTCCTTTAGGCCCCAAAATTTTGCAAACATGTAGATCTCATTTAGGCTATAAAAATTTAAAAAAAATAAAAAGTTCGCACATAACAACTGGGGGATAATGAGCCTGTCATTTCGGGTGAATCCAAGCCATGCATTTCGTGTACGTAGTTCTAGCAAGAACTCAACATCAATTTTTTTTTAGTATTGTTTCTTTTTTTAATCAAATATGCGTAAGATTTCAGCCTTAAAAAATCCCTCTTGCAACCAAATTTGGAACTCGGCATATACTCTATCACTCTATCTATATGCTCATCGGCTTATAGAAGTAACTCCCATAATAAAGAGGAGTCGTCATCCAAAAACTAGATTTCTATATAAAATTTTCAGATAAATTTAGGACAAATTTTGGGAAAATTTCAAATCACTAGAATTCTATAAATTTTTTGATGTGGGTGGTCCTTTTACTCTTGGAAAATATTTGGGACATTTCTAAGAAATGTGAGGAGGACTTATATTTATAGAAATGTTCCTAAAATTTATCGGCTTCAGAATATATTTCAAAAAATTATCATTAAATTTTTTTACAGATTTCCACAACAACTTCTAATCAATTTCCAATGCTTTAATTGGAATTTCAAACCAACTTCATGGAATTCAAGTGAATTTCAGTATAATTCACTGAAGTACACGTTTGACTTCGAAGCGTATTGGTATATTACATTAGAATTCAGTAAAATAACAGCTGCCCGGGTTGAAATTTAGCAGAAGGGGACTGAGTTTCAAAAACAATGGAAAATGGATCCAACAGGTAGCCTCATTGACTTGAGAGAGAGAGAGAGAGAGAGAGAGAGAGAGTCCGTGAGAGAGAACCTGTCATCTTCTTCTTCGTGTTCTTCGACTCATACGCCTCCATA
>NW_006498085.1:2157728-2182185 GCF_000471905.2 Amborella trichopoda | reverse complement strand
TCCATATTGTCTCTCAATCATTCACCTGCACCGTAAATCTTCATCTTCATCTTATGCAAAAGTGCCACCACCATTTGGATAATAAGCCAGTATTCATCAGTTTTAAGGCAACATCATCATTTCCCATTATGTAAGGGGTACATTTGAGTTTTGAAAAGATTATTGCACCCAAATCACCGGTCGGAATATCTCAAGGCATGAGTCTCAAAAGAATCCAAACAATTCATTCATATATCGATCCATACTTTAAAAATAGCCGACTCAAATATCTCAAGAAAAAAGGAAGACAGAAATACCCCCTTACAAACATTGACTGCTTGAAAAATCTCAAAAATATGACTAGGACACTCCTTAATGCTGGAATATGGCCACATTGCACTATGCAATATGGTTCAATCAATCAATAAGTCAATCAATCATCGTCATTATCATCATCATCATCTAAGCCTTATCCCAATGATTTGAGGTCGGCTACATGAACCATATTCCTCTATTCATCTCTATCAAGGGCCATACCCTCAGTAAGACCAAAAATCACATATATTTTCTCACTATTTCTATCCATGTCCTTTTGGGCATTCTCTTGATGGTGATGGAAGTGATGGTGACGGTGACGGTGACGGTGACGGTGACTGTGATGGTGACGGTGACGGTGACGGTGATGGTGATGATGATAATGATGATGATGATGATAATGATGATGATGGCAATGATAATGATGATGATGCCCTGCCTCAACAAGGATCAATACCCAATTTCATTCCTTCTGTATAATCACTCAAGGGTGACGTTCGAGTAAGGTTACAGCTTTACAAAAAGAAAGTAAGCTGCATCACAAAACCGCACCAAGAAATACAGTTCCAGTGCTGAAAAGTCCTATTATGGCCTCAAAATCTATTTTGATCCTTGATTATTATATTTGAACCTCCAAAAATGGGGCTGATCTTTGTGAACAATTTGAAAATAGACAGTCTGGATACTATGTTACAATATACACTATCTTTAGGGCTTGAAATCCTTTTTTCTTTTTTTCAGATCTATAATTGTTGAGGTCAACATATGAACTTCAAGGTTTCTTGGGCACCAAAAGAACCTTTTCAGGTGAGATTTGAGCCACGGCTTCCGAAGCCGCGACTCTATGCTAACCTTTTACATTACACTATCCATGATCAACATATTAATCAAAAGTTTCATCAATAGCAGCAGCAAGAAGCTATATAAAAGCCATTTTACTTCTGCTTCATAATTTTGATTCGCACAGACAGCCAGGACTAAAGCAAAAAAGCGACAAGAATACATGGACCATCCACACTTATCACTATAGAATGTATATCAGTACATAGATGATGAATTCAATTTACATTTCAGCAGCAAAAGATTTACCACATCCACAGGTCTGACTGGCATTAGGATTTTTGAATGCGAAACCTCCACCTATGAGGGCATCACTGAAATCCAATTGCATCCCAAAAAGGAAGAGAAGGCTCTTGGGGTCACAAACTGTACCAAAACATCAAGAGATCAAATTAACATGGTGACAAAATTTCCATTGGTTTTGAATATCTTGCAATATTAATCTTAATATTTCGAACCTTCAAAAAACAAGCATTCTTAGAATTTTATCAATTTTGATTTTTTATGTTTTTAATTGCTTTTTCTTTCCTACGAAAACAACCAACTTAGCAATAACAACAAAGAAAATCAAAAGGAACCACATAACCTGAAGAAGAAAAAAAAAGTCTGTACAATTATATGAAAATCAGTAAAGAAAAGGGAACACAGATAGCTCAATGGTGATATATTATTTTGCAAGCATAGAGAAAATCTTCAGCTGCCCATTGTCAAAGTCAAAGAACAAAAAGATAAGGTAGAAAAAGGACAAATCTATGATATGTTCCTCATATGATGCTTGAATGGAACAAATCTGTTTAAAAACCTGCATTTACTTACTATTAAACAGTACAGATAACATATGCTAGTCTCCATATTCTGATGTCTGACCTAGTTAATTGAGAGAGAGCACATAGAACTTGATTATGTGTGTGTATGTAAAATATGTTAGTCTCCATATTCTGACCTAGCTAATTAAGAGAGAGCACATAATCAAGTTTTATGTGCTCTCTCTTAATTAGCTAGGTCAGATTATGGAGACTAGCATATGTTACATGCACACACTTGAGTATAAGGGGCCGTCACTTGGTGTGATGATAAAAGGCTCGCGTAGCCAGCGCAAAAGCGCAGGTTCGAGTCCTGAGAGCAGCCACTTTGTGCATAAAAAGCCAAAAGTTATGACCGTTTCCATCTCACCCCTCCCAGGACCTTGCATAGGCGGGACCAGCACCGGGTTATGGCCCTTACATAAAACTTGAGTACGTGTCTGTGTGCATCACAGATTGCGAGAGAGAGAGAGAGAGAGAGAGAGCATAGAGAAGACAAAAAGGTTTGATTAGGTTTATTAAAATATACAGGCGCACATCCATGCATGCCGAAAGTTACACATGTTGTTGAAGATGCATCAAATGGAGCATTTCTATTGGACACATGAAATTGACACACATAGTAAAAACTGAGGGCACATAACTGGAAAAGAATGTGGAAATACACGCATGGCAGTGTGTAAGCGTGCACACCGTGAGAGAGAGAGAGAGAGAGAGAGGTAGGGCCAATAGTTAGGCTTTAAAACTGTAGGCCCAAGGAAAATTATTGAGGAGGAAGGAACTTACCAATTGTAAATCCATTATACTCAATTATCGAGTCGTCAGGCCTCGCATTCGCTCGATTCTCAAAGTCCATGGTGTAAGACATTCCAGAACATCCCCCTTGCCTCACCCCAATTCTTAAACATAAATCTTCATTTTTCTCAGATCTCATCCTGTTCAAATGCTTCAGCGCATTATCAGTCAATGAGATTGCAGGCTTGACCTCACCAGATGTTGTAGCTGAATATTTGAAAAATAAAAGGTCATTTTTAATAGCCATTACCTATTTAGAATCTCTCTCCAAAGCATACAAATAAATGTTTTTTTCTGTGTAAGAATATATAAAGTAAGGTTCAATAGCAGCTGTTGAATGGTTAACAAGATTTGGAGGAGTATACCACAAAAGTGGCGCTATTTACTCAGTATTCCAATACACGATGTTATTCTGTACCTATCTTCTATATGTAAAGCAGATGATGATTTTCAAATGGTTGGCATTACATGCATAAGGCTCCAAATAAAGTAGCCTCCTTTGTGTAGGTTGCCCCTTTCAACAAATTTTACAAACCTTGGTTAATAAATCCCTACTTTCCTGCATAACTAATGTCTATCAGAATTTTTCGTGCAATCTTCTTGTTTTTTTTTTTGGAAATACAATTGAACTCCTCCTCCTCTGCGCAATATATTATAGTGTTCATTTCTTTCTTTGACAGTGGGCTCTAATGAGGATGTTAAGGGCTCAAACCTTTGATGTTCATTCTAAAGCAAAAGGAAGCTAACCTACCCAAACTTATCCCAACCCCACCCCCCAACAAAAAGAAGAAGAAGAATCTAAAGCTCATGTCTCCCAATGTTATCTAGGGTGTAGGATATATTATTTAAGGAAGAAACTTGTGATCATAGAGGCTAGCTAAGTGGATCTGGGACATCAGCAAATTATTGATAGACTTGGTTTCTAGGGGCACGAGTACTTATCCACGGTTAGTGACTTCACATGTTGATGAAAGAATAAATGCAGATATTTCCGTAGAGTCCATCATATGTTCTTTGTATCCTAACTGAAGCAGTTTTCTAAAAAGAGTCATATAATATGTAATTTTGCAAGCTATAGAGCTCTGAGAACTACAGCTACTAGATTTCCAAGTAGAATACATGTTCTACTACATCTTTTGTGTTGCATTTCACTTGAATTAGCCTATATTTATTAGAAACTAATTTGCTCTTTTTGGTTTCAATATTCCTAATTTTCCTCTTAGTAACCATTCACTTCGTTTAGAGAAATCTCAAATTGCTAGAACTATGTGTAGCTTCCACGTCAATCAGTTTGAATGTTATAAATATACTGTTCATTAATAAATCATCACAAGGTCAACTCAGTTATTTCCAAATATCCGTCTTATTGCTATCATGAATCCATTGCATATTTCTTTTTTTGTTTTTTTGTTTCTTACGCAACTCATAACATTGTATTATTGTCTGTATAACATCTTACATGAATTCAAGTATCCAATCAATGAAACACTTATTTGATTGAGTACTTAGGCTCCGGCATCTAGGTCAAAGTGAAGGTGCTAAAGCTTCGACCTTTTTTGGCAAAACCAGATCTACTCTGTTCAAAGAGGATACAAGGGCAAACAAGAATGGAACCTCATATACTTCTGTATATGAATTCAACCAAATAATGTCAACCTAAAGAAGATCATAACATTCAAAAAAATAAACATGCACAATATAGGTTCTAGAAGATGAAATAGGTGGGGGTAAAAAGAAGGTGAAATGGTAAAGTAAAATCCTGAAAATGGGTGAGGAAACAGGGTATTGAAACTTGAAATTGACATTGTTCCGGAAATGAGAAGCATTTAAAAAACTATACTAAAACATGCATGAGGAAAGTGAATCATACTATATTAGAGAAATGGATTGAATGCATTTTGCTCCATCGTTTCTCTAACTGATACCATTAGAATTTCAAGAAACAGGGGTGCAATTGCAAGGGAAGGGGAGGCAAAACCTCCTCCACAAAAGACTGAAGATATAGATAACAAGGAAAGAGAAAAGGAAAATAGAGGTTCAAGATGGCAACATGATTTCTCACTGCTAAAACCATTTCTACAAAAGAAAAGGAATTCCCCATTAAAAGAGTTTCAATACGGTACAACAAATTTAATTCCTTAATAAAATATCATTCATTAATTATCAAAATGATCAAGAAAGACAGTTAAATCAATAACAATCATAAGAAACAAAGGAGAATTTCAGTATTGTAGCATAACTATGACGCAGCAAAATTAATTTTATTTTCTTTACGCAACAAATTTAATTCCTCAATAAAATATCATTCATTAATTATCAAAAAGTAGTCCCTTCAATCTTATTTCAACTTGTTTCTACAAATTGATAACTAACCTCTGGTTCTGAGTCAGATATTTTCAAAGATGGAATACAAAAACAACTCAGGGAAATTAAATAAATAAAATCGAAATATAAGCCAATAAAACAACAGAAAAACAAGAAAACCCATGTTTTCTATCGAACAAAAAGAATCAATTTTGTACAAAAAAAGATTGCAGAGAAAAGAAAAATAACGATAAAAACTAAATTAAACCCAATAAACAAAAAGGAAAGAAACCCATGTTTCTAGTGAAAAGCAAAACCCGTACCTGTTACTGAACTCGCTTTAATGGAGATGGGTTTCCTCATATTGCCAAAAGAGACCGATTGTCTCAAAATAGGAGTTTGGGTTCTCTTACAAAGGGCAGATTTTCGCAATTCGTGGCAGATGGTCGAAGATGAAGACAGAGAAAAAGCCATAGCTACTCAGGAACCAGAAGTCTCCCCCTCCCTCCCTCTAGATTTTTCACCTGAACAAATCAAAAATACAACCACCAAAAACTTATGGTATCTGGGCCTAGGTTGAAATTTGAATACTTATATGGGAAAAATAATTCCATCTGCAATAAGGTTGAGGTTTGTATAAGGGTCAACTTTATATTATTGAAGTAAAATGCACCTCAAAACTATATTTAAAATACAGTCTTTTTCGGTCAAAGCCCTGTAATGAAATGAGAATCTATGGTTGCCCGGCCTTTGTATGAAATGTAAAATTTCAAAAATTGTAATAATTAGAAAGATTTATAAATATTTGAAAATTTTAATAATAGACCGTTTAGATAATGTGTTAAAAAATAAACTATTTTAAGAATTAAAAATACCTTGTAAATTTTGAGATGACGATTGATTTGAAGATTTTTTAATATAAAAACAACCTTCTCTAAAGGTTTATTTAGGTGCATCTTACTCGTACATTGACACTATATAAACTTTTTCCCTATTCTCGGTGTAAAATTTGACCCTGTGAATTTTCTCTTTACTTTGAAAGTTTGAGTAAGAAAAGGTACTCCGCTGGAGCACAAGAGGCGTGCCAGAAATATTTTTATAATCCAAAATAGTGGGATCCACTTTAGAACAAAGAGAGGAGTAATTCCAAGATAAAACAATTTGATTTTTGGTTTACTGAAATTTGACACTTACATTGACTAACCAATTATGTCAATTCAATATTAGGGTTTTATTTTAGCATTAGGATATTATTTTTCTAGGGCATTGTTACCAAGACCATGCCAAATCAGTGCTTCGACCGGTTGGATCATTGACTAGTAGTGTCTTTGCCGGTATTGTCTAGAGTAAAAATTAAGTGCGATAAAAAACATGTTAAAATCAGTATTTAATTGATTTTATATGGTCTAAGCAGTCAGCTTTGAAACTATTATATTATATATTTTTCAACTGGTTGAACAAAATATGGCAGCTTTTTAATATATTATATATTTGTAAATTATTATTTAAAATTTTTAAAATGTGGTTAAACCAAATCGACCATCAATGAATCCAATTTTGACTGAACTAGATCTTCCCCAGTCAAGGGGAGGTCCAATCTTGCTTGAGGTATGTATATTGGACCAATGAAAAAAATTTACATTACGGGTAAATAAATATGGACATGGTTTTCGTGAGTCAGCTGACTCACTTATTATTGTGCGGTCCCTTGTCTATCTAATGCCCATCTCTAAGATGTATGTCAAAAAATGTTATATCCAGCTAAAGTTAAAATGGGGAAAAGAAATTCAAAAGCCAACATTTATATATTTTGAATTTAAAAATATATATATATATTAGATTACTATCGTGGTTGAGATCATCGAACCCAAAAATTTTGAATTGAAAATACATATTTGAGGTACATTTTGTAAGGAGACCGCACAAAAATAGTGTTTGTCGGCCGACACACCAAACGCTTTCACAATAAAAAGTGGATGTTACATCCTAAAATTTGGGTGCGTTCCTCATAGTCGTAAATAGATTTTTACTCAAGGGGTTGGAGTGAAAGCATACTATGGTCCATTATGATAAAGTAACTAGTGTTATCACCATCCAATCAATAGATGGACGGTGAAGATGAGATAGTATATTTATATGACCATGTCACCCAAGTGGATGGTCCCATTCTTTTCATTAGCATCCATCATTTGATTTATAGAAAAGGCAAGCTTTTAATGACATTATTTACCTTTGATACAAGGAGGTCACAATCATTACTGAGCGTTAAATGTAAGATTGGGCTAGTAGAGATGTCTGTCGATCGAGTTCAATGTCCAAACAAAATTATTTGTCGAACTTTGTAACACACTCCAAGGTGTCAAATCTCACATTTGATGGCTGCGTAATTGTCACTTCCTTGTACCAAAGTAAATGATATTGTAGAATACAACCCCTCGATTCATTTAATAAATGAGGGGACAAATTTTTTGCCACGAGAGTTCATTTGCTTTTGATATAAGGAGGTCTCCGTCGTTAGTGGATATGAAATCAAGTGGTTGAGGATGGGATTGATTGAACACAAAGTCCAAATAAAATTTCTTGAATGTTGCGATATACTTCAGTCTACTGGATTTCACATCCACTGGCTAAAAGTGATCGTGACCTCCTCGTACTAAAATTAAATGACCTCATAGTATACAATCCCTAATTTTATTGGACTATGAGAATCATAGCATACTTTTGCAATGACTATGTCCCCCCTAATAATGTCTTAAAAGGCTATGCATGCCATTCAAATCAGTGTTCGTAAAATTGAATCGGAACGGTTAACTGGACATGAGCTTGGAAGCGGTTTAGCCGGTAGATTCAGCCATTCTAATCAGGCAAGTCCCAAGCGGTCAAGAAATTGTTAAAAAAATAAAAAAAAGATAAAAAAAAAAAAATCTACTAAAATATGAAAAGCATATAAAGAATCATTAAAACCAAATACATTTAAATAAAGTTGAAAATTGATGAAAAAAATAGATTTCAAGGAAACCATTTTTGAATTAAAGTGAGTATTAATGACCAAAATAATTTTTAATATTTACGATAATGTAAGACATTAAAAAATACATTTCAAACTAAATTCCTTATTTTTAGGAATTCATATAAAAAAATTTTAATATTTTTTTTAAAAAAATATCAGTCTATCACCAAAACCGCTCAAAATTGAAACCGGCCAATCTAACCGGGCAATTAGCGGTTAGACCACTTGGTTTTTCCAACAATGATTCAAATTGCTTTGCATCGAAAAGGTAAATGATAATTGTATCCACTGGTAGAGCTTTTCAAATGTCTCCACACGTTAAAATTTATATGGTTGGAGACTTAGTCATTCATTTTTTTATGAGATGGTTACGAGTAAGTCGACAATAATTTCACATGATAATTATAATTTGACAATGACAAATATTAATTTGTGTCGTTATGCAGTCCAAATTTTTCAATCAAAATTTCATTTCTGTTAGTTTTCAAAATGCATCCAAAAGATGTGTAGAGACAAGTACAACTCTTCCTTTTACTACATGTTGGCCCTAGCACCCGTGAATTATGATCGGAAAAGTTTGTATACTTATCATATATTCATTGTATACCGTTGATCTACCGCTCGTTCTCACTAACAGATGGAGATTAGCCGCTTTGTTAATCTCATATCGGCCTCCTTTAATGAGGATGGACAATGCGCACGTGCACACACAAATATACATGTGGTCTAACCGGTTCGACTATTGATCGAAGATCAAATCCCTTACCGATTCAACGGTCTGATCTTGTAATTATGCTTTGAATTTATATTGTACAATACTACCCAAGTACGATATTATGTATTTTTACTTTTATGACCGGTGGACTTGAATACATGTTCGTTAGAATAATTAGGGGGGACTATGTATACCCCCTGACCATACTTTCTAGGTGTAGTCTTCGCCATATTTTTTAAAGGAAAAAGTTTTTATAGAGCCGAGACTCTAAACAATCAAATTAGAGCTCACCTGGAAATTTTCACTAAAAGAGGTTGTTTTGATGCTCGAATATCGTCAAATTGATCATCTTGACATTAAGATGCATGGACATGAGAAAAAAACGGATTTCAAGTTTTGGAAATATTTCATCGTGTAACGCATTTTTGGACCGTCAATTTTCAAGATTTTCAAGATTTTCAAGTTTTCATAAATTTGCTCGATCTACACCATTTTTGAAGCTTTAAATTTTATAATTAAAGATGAAAATATATTCCATTTTTAAAGCTTTAAATTTTATAATTAAAGATGAAAATATATTTTAAGGCTATCACAGAGATTTCTAATATCGAACCACATTTTTCTATACTATTTGAAGGTATGCTTTACTTTTATTGTTTAGAGCCTCGGCAATATACAAACCACACCTTTTTTTTACTACACAACTATGATTTTTGTAGCCACCCCTAAGGAAGAAAATAGCTTTGTTTTGGACAAAAGTGCCCCATATATAAACCTATTATTCTCTATAAAAAATAGGTTTTTTTTTACTACACAACTATGATTTTTGTAGCCACCCCTAAGGAAGAAAATAGCTTTGTTTTGGACAAAAATGCCCCATATATAAACCTATTATTCTCTATTAAAAATAGGAATAATTTCTTTTTAAATTTTTTGAGATAGTTTCGCTCCAAAAATGCTTGAAATTTGAGATAGTTTATGTCTCAAAATTTGGAGATTATTTTTCTATGTAAAATTGAAATTAGATAATTTCTCTCTAGAAATTTAAAATAGTTTTTCTCTCTAAAATTTCAAATTTCAAGTTTTTAGACAGAGAAATGTGGGGTTGTACATGGGGGTTATTTTCATCCAAATCAAAATATTTTTTTCCTTGGTTTGACTACACAATAAATAGTAATTGAGTTGGTTGCGTGGTTTAAAAAGTATTGAGGAGAACCATTCCTAAAAAGTATGGTCCAAGGGAATACATAATCTTCCTAAAAATGTGTTTGACTATAAAAGTGAGATGCAACGCATTAGTTTCCACTCTATAATTGATATAAACAAATATTGAATATGAGTAATTATACCCCATATGGGTTTGAGTAGTATTTTAAAACCAGTTGATCCGTGTTAGAAATCACCGATCCGGACAAAAAATTGACGGGGACCGAACCAATTCCAAGAAAGCATTGGTCCCAACCAGAGTCCCTTGGAATGTAGTTCTTATACATATGAAGGGTGTGGTTTCCATAAGGTTGCAACATTAAACAATCCAACTAAAGTGAACCTTCAAATTTTATCATAATATATAATTTTGATGTAAAATGTTATTAGGATTATCTCAAAATATATTTTTATATCTAATTATAAAATTTTAAATTTAAAAAATAGTTAAAATCAAGTAGATCTATAAACATATAAAAATTTTGAAAAGTGGACGGTGCAGATAATATGTTGTAAGATGCATTATTTTTTAGACTCAAAATCTTTTTATTTTTCATAGTCATACATCTCGATATCGAGATGATCAACCACAGGGTTTTACAACATTAAGATAACCTTTTCCGATGGATTTTTGAAGTGCATCCGTAGTTCTACATTTTAAAGTTGCAACCTTATATAAACTTTTTCTATATATGAATGTTCTTATCAGTGTACTTGGAGTGATATGTATGTCTCAAACAAATGGGCACTCAAAGCACGCCTCCTCGACCACTTGTTGTTGCAAACAAGATCTCCTTCATAAATTCTAATTATACCATTCAAATGCCAACATTTATAAAAAGAAAAAAGAAAAAAAGGGATACTAAAATTTAGAAAAGCACTTAAATAGATTATATAAGCAATGAGGGCATGTTCTACATTTTATTTTTATAGCAAATTTCTATAAGTAATTTTATGACCCAAAACTTGGGATGTAGTCACCTCAACAACCTAAAAACAAAAGAAATGTTCATACACATTTTATAAAGGATGTCATAATCGTTCTTGCTCTTTGAATTTTAAAATGGTCGGTTGCAAAAGTTTCATTTAATAGACACAAAGTTTCAAAAACAAACTTTCACATTTCGTAACTCACCCCAAACCATCAAATATAACATGAATGAGAATAGTTGTAGATAAATGGTATTTTTATAGATAATCTCTGAATAAAACTACATGAATCGGACGATCTACTGTTTTGATGATCGCATCCATGTGATTAGAGTGACACCTTTTTTAAAAATTAAAAGATATGCTACTCCCGTAGAAGCATACTGTCCATTTTCATTCAAGTAAGCTTTAGCTAGGAGTATTTTTCAGACCCCTAATTTCGGGGATTTAACCTTTTGAGCCTAGCAACCCGCATCAAAGACAAAAAATTCAAAAAACACATTTTTTGTGTTTGAAAACATTAACATCCTAAGATTGAACATGAGGGCAAGAACTAAGGCGCATTTGGTACACCTGAAATTACTTTTAATGCATATGTAAAAGTATTTTCATGTGAAAAAACTCTATCATCTAATTTTGTGTTTGAATTTTTACATAATAATTGGCTGAAAATTAGTATGAAAAAATATATTAGGACTTCCTGATGTCAAAAAAACTCCTATACTTAATCACACGAGAGAGTTTTTTCATGTGAAAAATAGTTTTGCATAAATATTTCACTTGTTCCAAACGTGCCCTAAGTGTTAACGAACGTAAAATCTATTTGTTTTTTTCCCTGAAATAATCATCTAGTAATACTTTAGTGGATTTCAAAATTTCAAATCAGCAAAACCATGTTTTGCCAAAGAGCGCTACACACACTATTTTGAAAATTGACATTCAATATTCAAAATTTTGAAGGGCGAGAGCACAGTCTAAAAAACTGATAATTCAAAATTTTTCTTTTAAAAATAATCATCTAAGTGGTTCCCAAAATTTTAAACTGAAAAAGATCTCTAAAGGACTTTTGACTTAGAGAGTATATCCATAGTATGCTCTTGCAGGGGCATAGTATACGCACTCTTCAAGAAAATACTCCACGGATTATGCAGATCTAGGGATTAGCAGTTCTACATCTTTGATTCGCCAAATAAAAAATAAAAAATAAAAGGAAAGATAATACTGGGTGAGGGACTTAGTGTATACATTGTTCCCTCGTATGGTATTCACCGAACCTTCAAAATACTGTACAATCAGGTAAAACAAGTTTTTGAGCTATAATCTTGGGAATATTACCTTCAAAGATTATAGAACCTTGGCGCGGTAAACTCTTCTATGGTCTCAAGCAAGATCGACCAAAATATCCGTATTTTCATCTTTAATTCCAATTAGACTCAAATCCCAAATTTCATCCTAGATCCATATTCATAATTGAATTTATATATGACTAGTGAAAATCAAAGAAAACCACAAATATAAGTTTGTTCACGAAATTAAGATTCATCTAAATCCTACGTGATCCATCTCACATACTACCACGATAAACTAGCCATCTCATTCATATAAACCATAGTTGTCAAGACGAGATCGAACCGGGCCCTGACCAGACCGCCTGTTAGTACCATAACTTGTTTAATTTAGAGTAAAAATTGAGTTTGATAAAAATTCAATCAAAACCGGTGTTTGAGTAGCTTTGACGGATTTGACCCGCCAGATTCAACTGCTTCAATTATTTGTTTGCAACTTTTTCCCTCATATAAACATATTTTAATATAATTATGCATCATATTTCTTAATAATTTCAAAATCCAATTAAACCAATTTGACTCATAATCAGACTAGTTTTGATAGAACCAAACCCTTCAACCAAACCCCTCAACCGGTCCAATCTTGATCAGACTGATATAAACTATACAAGCCTCACCCTTAGCTGCATTGAGCATATCCTTATAATGTGCTTTATGTGTGTGATACACTTAATTTTAATATTATTAAGCCCCAAGGTGCGGTTTGTATAGAGCCGAGGCTCTAAACAATCAAAGTAGAGTGCACTTTCAAATAATGTTGAGAAATGTGATTTTAATACTGGAAGTCTTTATGATAACCTTTAAATATATTTTTATCCTCATTTATAAAATTTAAAGCTTAAAAATTGTGTAGACCGAACATATCTATGAGAACTTGAAAATTGACGTTCCAAAAATACATTACAAGACACTATTTTCAAAACTTGAAATCCATTTTTTTCTCATGGCCATGAATCTTGATGTCGAGATGATCAATTTGAAGATATTTAAGCATCAAACAACCTCTTCTAATAAGCTTTTCAAAAATGCATTACAAGATGCACTATTTTCAAAACTTGAAATCTATTTTTTTCTCCACGGCCATGCATCTTGATGTCGAGATGATCGATTTAAGGATATTTAAGTATCAAAACAACCTCTTCTAATAAACTTTTTGAGGTGGGTTTTAATTTGATTGTTTAGAGCCTTGGCTCTAGATAAACTTTTCCCTAAGCCTCAATGGACCAGCCGGTTTGGTTGGTTGGACTGCTAGCTAGACCAGTGGTTAAGTTAATCACTTAATATTATTTTCTTAATTATTATTTTTTTTGTGCCACAACAAAGGCAACAATAATAATAACAATCATTAATACAAACACCACCTTTAATATCCATTAAATCTGAGAAACAGCATTAGAACTGAGAAATTAGTCTTCATTCGGGTAGTATTTAATCATATACATATTTGCTCCCACAGCGAACTGGTGTTAAAAGGATTCACATTTTCTTCCTGCTACAGAAGAAACCCTGATATAGCTTCAGCCAGAAATTCAATTAGCAAATGGTGTAAAAACAACTACAAAAACAATAATAATAATAGAAGTGGTAGGTGGTGATAACCGAAATTTATCAAAATATAATTTATTTTTTAACTATCTAATATTTTACACATTTTCTACTATTCCAACTCAAAATCATGTGTATTTTGATAAGAATTTCGAAATCAAATCAAAGCATATGGGTAAATGTTAATCAGGCGTAATTTGACAAATTTTGCTAATAATAATAATAATAATAAGTTTAAAATTCTGAAATCCCACAAGCCTATTTATTTAAGAATGCTTACCTATCTTGTGAATTCAGTAACACGAGGTATAAAGGGTCATCTGAAGAAAGCTTGAACAGCTGGACTACAATGTATGTACATGTTGTAATGCTGCAAATATATATTTCAATTTCATTAGAGGTACAAATACACAATATCAATCATGGTTGTATTCTATATAAGACCATTCGTTTTCAGTACAAGTAGATCATAACTGCTCTTAGCCATTGGACATGAAATCTTACAGATTAAATTGTGTTAGAACATTCGAGAAATTTTATTTTGCTGTTTGCACCTACTCAATGACACGTCCCCAATCACTCGATTTCACATCTCACAGTCAATAATGATTGTGACATTCTTATATCAAAAACAAATGTTCTTATTGCATATATTACCAAATCAATATAGTAAAATGAACATGATCCCTACTTAGTTCCAGAACTAATGGTTGTGGAACCAATATATTAATCAAGAGCATGTATAATGTACTCCTATATAGGAATACACTATATACTCAGTACCTCAGGCAAAAGTCCTAGTTGATAGGATTTTGGCAGTCCAAAATATTGTTACACACTTTAGAATCATCAAATGAGTATCACAAAAGAAAAAAAGGATTTTAAGTTCTTGACACCTAGATCTAACTATGCACTTTAACCTTTAAAAAAATTGGTGGTCTGGCATCCACACGTAAATTTCGTCCTGTAATTTGTGGGATTATGGACCCCAAACTGGCAAAATGCTTTTATCTCATTGTAAGATCAATCGAAAGAAATACTGATTTGGAATCAAAATTCTCTTTATAACTGAATATGGACTATTCATATTGATGCACCTTAGATGTTGGGAATTTTGAGCTCAAATTCTTTCCTTTTTATGAAAAAAACAATAGATCTTAGAACGCATCAGATGATTTGAATAAATGCTATTTGACATATGGTCCCCTAAACAGATAATTTAGCTATGGACCAAATATACAGTTTGGTCCTGCTTCCTTTTTCTCATTTTTTTCACATAGATATTGGGATGCATCAAGGATAATCTGAAAAAAATTTCAGGAGACAAGATTACCCTAAATAGATGGTTCAGCTGCAAGACCAAATGTACAATTTGGTCTGGCAGTGGGCCTGGCTCTTAAAAATTAGTGTTTGGCCCATAAAACTTGGCTGGAAGGCCGGACTAGGGCCAGTAGTGGCCTGGTTCTGCCCGGCCCGCAGCCCATTGGCACCCTTAGTCCCGCAAGACAACCATATGCACGACATGTAAATACGCGAGTTCAACAGTTACCTGCCAAAACATATCAAAAGAATTATCAAAATCAATGAACTGAACCAAGATGCTTCCTTGTAGATAACCCAAGCCTGGAAGACAAAAGGACTATGAGAGATGCTTTGATTTGGTCAATTTGACAATAAAGAACCTATAATGGAAGCAAATTTTCATAAATAAAATATAAATAATCATAAACTCAATCACTTGGTTTCACATTCTTAGAAGCAATGCATAATATAAGCTAAGAGAAAATACAAATTCTCTCTCTCTCAGCAATCTTATGTTATAGAAGTATGTGTTTCTCAGAAATCCAGTAGTGAGTGATCCAAAGTTGGAAAACCTTCTAATTGATAATTTGGACTGGTCAAAAAAAAAAGAAAGAATTTCGAGTGCTAAAAATAATGCATCTTGTAAAAAGTTATATGGACTATCTATTTTCAAAATTTTCAAAGTGTTTATAAATCTACTAGATTGTATAGTTTTCAAAATTTTAAATTTTATAGGGCAATGATTTCATACAACCGTTGTATAGTAATATGATGCAACGAGTCTAAAAAACCATCTTATGACCATTTATATGATCCAAATTTCGAAATATACAATCTTTTCATTCTAATGAAGAATCACAACAAAAAAAAAAAATTGAAAACACAATCTAAAAAGTATGTTTTTAGCTCAATTAACATAGGCCGTTCAGAGATGGCCCCAGAAGGATTTTTTCATTTCCAATTTTTTTAGATGGCTTTATTATCATTAGATGAACAATGTTAAAAAAGAAAAAATTGATTTTAAGTTTATAAAAGCTAAGATCTTGAAATTCACAAAATGAATAGTCCATATTTGTTTTCGGAGGGGACTCATTTTGACTAGGATTCAAATTGAATTTTTTTTTTTTCTGGAGAGATTGATTATTGAAATGAAGAGAGTGTGTGTGCCAAATTTGAGGTCATACAAATATCTCAAACATAGTTTTCTAGAAGTGTCATTCCATTATATTATGATACAACCATTGCATTGGATCATTGCTCAATTTTATAAGCACGGTTGAAATTTTAGACCATCTTACTTAACGTAGGTACCTTATATAAACCTCGCCCTAAAACAATAATGGGGTTTTTCAACACTATCATCATTTTTGTGAAAACCTTTTTCCAATTAATTGGGATCGACTAATGTCATATTTTCGAATAACTATGTTCCATATAGTATGTAAACAGAAATTATGCCTCCACCAAATTTTGACCTAGCTTTCTCAAAGCAGGACAAAGAGAACAATTGAAATGCTAAATAGTGAATATCTACACTTCCACAAATTTCAAAAGAAGATAAAAAAATTGCTTTTTCTCTCTTCAATTTAACAAACATTTATTACAAATTGTAACAAAAAAAATATCAAAGATTCTAACTTATAAGTGATAATAATGAGGAAATACATACCGAAATGGCTGCAACATTCACATAGAAATCAACTAAGGTAGTAACCATCCACCTGAAAAAAAACAGAAAAAACAAATCAATTCCAATTTCCAAATAATATTCAAAATTTCAAACTATACTTGAAAATCATCAGAAAGATAGATATTAAGAGAGGAGAGAAATTAAAACAGAAATAGAGAGAGAGAGAGATTCAAACAGAAATTGAGAGATAAATTGAAGAGAGAGACCAAAAAATGGGGAGAGAGAATGAATTGGGGAGAAAGAACAAAAAAAAAGGAAAAAAAGGAGAGAGAGAACTGACGGAGTGAAAAGTGCCTTTCTGAAAGGAGTGCCATCGGTGATGATCGTATAGATAAGAGCCCCCAACATGATTAGCCCCAATATACTGAACACAAATCTTGCCGCTACAACACCACACCCCATTTATTCTTTATTTTTTGGTCAAAAATTAACCTCTTCTCTTTCTCTCTCTGCAAATCCTTAGTATCAAAAGGCTCCTTCTATCTTTCCATATATATATATATATATATATATATATATATATATATATATATATCCTTAATCATCAAAACGCTTTCTCTATCTTGAGTATCTAAGCTCTCCCTCCCTTTACCTGTCGAAAGGACTCCATGCGATAGTCGGTCCTCTAAGAATGCAAGGGGAAATCTAAACCGTCAATCTGGGTTTTGATAGACGCTATCGCTTGTCACACGTGGACTCTCTATGTCCATGAAAGAGGAGAACAGGGGCTTGGAATACGAAAAAAAAAAGAAAAAAAGGCATTTATCTAATTACCCTTCACTTTTGATACGTGTTCAGGGTCTCAATTATTTATAGGATAATGATCCTGTAGGATCTCCTTTCACTCATTTATGTAGGAACCCACAAGGTTATCATTAAAATTAATACGAATCTTTAGAAAATTTATCTACATAGGTATGAGACTTGACTTTTCTATAGATCTGTGTTTAATTTAATGATGATCTTTTGAGGTCCTACACATATGCGTGGAAGAGGGTCTTATAGGATTATTTCTCTTATTTATAACTATTCGATGTGAAATTTGATAGCCTAGATGTATCACAAAGGTCGAATTTTTTTTTTTTAGAAGTTTGAGCTTGATCAATGACATTGTTCGTGGATCATGGGCAGCCTTAAAGACTTGTACCAATGGCTCCAACCGGTCACCCACCCGTCTCCGTTGGAATCACTAACTAAATAAATTGTTTTAATTTAGCATTTTAGAATTGGAAAAAGTCCATATAATTATGAGGCTCTAAACTATCAAATTAAAACTCACATAAAAATTTCATAAAAAAATGGCATTTCGATGCTAAAAGTTCTCAATTCGATCATCTCAACCTCAAGATGTATAAACATGAGAAGCAAAAAAGTTTTCAAGTATTGACAATAGTGCATCTTGATATGTATTACCTAGACCATCAATTTTCAAGACTTTCAAGTGTTCATAGATATGCTCGAACTACACTATTTTTGTACATTAAATTTTATTATTAGAGATAAAAATAAATTTTCAGGACATCATAAAGATTTTTAATATTAAAACAACATATTTCAGTACTATTTAAACGTGCGCTCTACCTTGATTGTTTAGAGCCTCAACTTTATACAAACCACACTTTTTAGAATTTGCTTGGTTGGCCAAATTAGCCACCCAAAAATTCGGTCCAGACTAGTGAATAGGATTCGATTCTGCATAGTGTAAACATGGGTCCCAAATAACTCAAACGGTACTTTAATTTTAAAAGATACAAATTCTGAAAATATTATAGTAGAAATTTGAAGAACCAAAAGCATAAAATGAGAGAAGTAACTGGGGGTGTTAAACACAAGAATCACCTAGAAGAAAAAAAAAAAAAATGAAAAAAAGAAAATAAAATAAGGGGGGTTTATTGGAGACTGATACTTAGTCGAAACCAGACCGGTCCTAGCAATTCCCAAACTAGATCGGACGATTCTCTATTTGTATCATATTTATATAAGGGTGAGGCTCTCAACAATCAAATTAAAGCATACATCAAAAAATCATTAGAAGAGGTTGTTTTGATGTCCAAAAATCCTCAAATCGATCATCTCGACCTTAAGATATATGGACATAAGAAAAAATGGATTTCAAGTCTTCAAAATATTCCTTTTGTTTCTAAATCGTCAATTTTCAAGATTTTTAGTGTTTATAAATCTGCTCGATCTACATTATTTTTAAAGCTTTAATTTTACCAGGAAAATATTGTGAGAACCTCCCATACTCATGTGTGTAGGACTTCAAAAGATCACTACTAAATTTGGTACAGATCTTTAGAAAAGTCAAGTCCCACACCCATACGATAACTTTCTAAAAATCTGTGTCAAATTTAATAGTGATCATTTGGGGTCCTACACACATAAATATAGGATGATCTTATAGGATCATTACTCAGTTTATTATTAGAGATTTTCAGGCCATCATAAAAAAAAATTGTATTTAAACACCTTTTGACACTATTTGAAGGTGCGTGTTACAGGGATTCAGTATTATTATATAAACCACACCCATTTTAAGATACCGGTTTACCCAAGGCTAGATCTAGATTAGTATTTTTAGAAGCAGTTTGGTTAGCAAACAAGTGAAGGGTTTGGTCCGACAAAGCTGCCAAAATAAGCAGTAGCGTCTTTCAAGATGTACTTAAAAAATTAAAAGTAAATACAAATAGTAAAGTACTACAACTAAAAGAGAATGCTTTCTATGTTTTCCCGACAACATAGAAGTTCTATCATCCTTTTTATTCAACCATTTGTTTTTTAATGGAGGGTTAAGATTGCCCCAATCACAATGTCACGTCTCTAACTTATTTTATTTTTAATTTTTTTTTTATAAACTATTTTTACACCAAAATTTGGATGTCCATTCCTCTATTAAACTCGCACTAACGAAAAACATATAAAAAAATATTTTCAATAAAATAAAATGATCAAAATACCCCTTAAAGTTTAAAGGGGTATTTTAGTCACTATATTTTTATCGAAAAAATATTGTTAATATTTTTTATAGGTGCGCCCTAATGAGGAGATGGCACATACCAAATTTCATATTCGGAAAAATTGTATTAAAAAAAACTAAAAATAAAATACTTTGAAATGTCGGATCTAAGATCAAATGGTGTGTGGCTCTCTTGATAAAAAATGAACGGCTGGATGGTAGAGGGAGGATAGAACTTCTATGTTATAGGGGAAACATAGAATGCTTTCCCCAACTAAAATTATCCAAACTTATTTAGTTGGTTCCACTGGCCAAAACTAGTCATTTATTTTGAGCAGTTGAATAGGTTTAACTTTTTAACCAACTTTTGGTTTGAATCCAAAATGCCAAATGCATTGGTGGCTCTGCCCAACCTATAAGAGTAGCCATTCCATGTCAAATCCTAATTACTTTATTTCTATACTTCATGCATGCTTTGATTAATGGGTGAATTAGCCGATTAGTATTTATTAAAAAACAATCAATTAGGATTCTATAGGTCGGATGTCTATGCAGTTTTATAGGAGCATATTGTACACTTACTCCTTTAAGTGAAACCTAATCCAGTAATATTTTTAGTACTCTTAACGTTTGGATGCAACATCTGCAATCCAGATATTTATCTAAGTAAAAGGATTACCAAAACAAGGTCATGGTTTTTTATTGCAATGTGTCCACGCAATCTCCACCGTCCAACCAAGTTGGATGGTTGGGATCCTGTGCGGGCTAGGCAGCCCCCACAAAGCAATTTACCAAAAAATAATGTCCCAACCTTGAATAAAAACTATATGACTCTAAGTGTTGAAAAACTTAAAATCCAATTTTTTTTTCTTTGGAAGCAATCATATAGTGGTTTCCAGATGGATCCCAAAATTTCCATTTGAATAAATTTCCGCAAGTAGCTCTTCCGCCCAAGGGAGCAAGCGAGCATAGGATATGTGCTCCCGAGGGTGCATAGTTGAAGGGTACTTAAAAATAAATAAAAGACTAAAAAATGGCTTTGTTTCTCAAAAAAAAAATAAAAAGACTTCAAAATGGGTTTCCTCACAAGGACTGAGAAGGTGGCTTTAGCCTGCTCTACTTCATTAATATGGGACCCATGTACACGTGGCATTAAATGGTAGGATGCCCTAGGTAAATGGCGGTCGCTAATTGGTGAATAAGTGCGCCCAAAATTTCTTTTTAATGGGTTCCTTAGGTGGACCTCATCCTCGTAAGTTGCAGTAGATGGAAGCATGTCCAAAAAGTACATATTGGTGTGTTTTAAAATCTAGATCTGTGGCGTAGATTGTTCACCTACATATATATCCATATTGGATCGTTGGATCAATGATTCTCATCAAGTTTGGATCACTCATAATTGATGATCTAACAAATATTATACAATAAATAAAATAAAATGAAAATTAGAATACGGTTTGGTGTGGGGATTTAAAGGGGCCTAAAAAAGTATATAATAAAAAAAAAGGGGGGTTTTAGGGGGGAACTAGAAGGGGATTCATTCCATCCCAAAACCGGTTCGATCTCAACCAATTTCCATCTAAATCAGCGGTCTAGATCAGTGATCACTGAGTTCTAAAATATTGGTCCATATTGACCAGAACCAGATCCTTAGTGGGCCAACGCAAACTAGCCATTCTCCTGGCTTAATAACATAAAACTATTACAAGTAATTTGCATGGAAATTGGATCCATATCTCAGTAATGTCTGATCTCTATCAGACCGCCTAATTTTTTTTATAAATGTAGATAATTCTCTCTAAATCAAATAGATTCCCTATTTCTTACGAGAATCAAATTTACCCTCACACTAATTTTGATCTGGATCGCTGATTCTTAATCTGAATAAATAATTTTTAAATCCCTCGATTCAAGTGAAGAATGAGGGGCCAAAAACATGGGTATTACACGTACCCCATGATTGGGGTGTAAATGAACAATTCACATGCAGCAAATGAATGATGGGAGGCCGGTATTAGTGAAACTGCCAAAGCATGAGAACTCAGCTGTCACTCATTCGTATATAATTGGACCCAAAAATTCATAATTAAATGACTCTACCTCAACATGGGAGGAGGTTAAACATCGAGGGGTGAAACACTAAAAAAACCTCATTCAGCTTATATTTTCACTCAGCCTATATCACTGGAGGGGGTGAAAGATTGAAGAAGCGATGTAGCTTATATTTTTAGAATGATGAATAATACATAAGGTTTTAGGCTATATAGAGCTATATTGGGATATTAAAGTAGACGGCAACTTTACTTGTATCGTTAGGATTTGATAGCCCTCTTAAATGCAGAAACAATAATTCGTAACTTACATCATAGTTTTGCGTGTCCAGGAATGGGCATCTCTATTCGCTTTGAGAGGAATCGAGACTCTCTTTCATTAAAAAGAAAAACCACCCAAATTTTTTGTGGAAACTACTCCTTATCGAATCGAGATTCTCTTCCACTAAAAAGAAAAATCACCCAAAATTTCCTAAGGAACCACTTCAAGCTGTCTTTCCATCTAGAGCAATAACATAGTAATATTTCAAGAGGTTCTAGTAACGTTGCACGAGGTAAGAGGTAAGAACCATACTAATGGTAAGAACCATAACAATGTTTCAAGAGGTAAGAACCATAGTAATGTTTCAAGAAGAAAAATGTTTATTTATGTATGATTACCTAATGACGGTTTATTCAAGTAAATTCCATAAAATTTTAATTAATTTTTTTCATAAAATATTTATTTTAATTATTTATATAGGATAATTTCTAAATTTTAAGAAAAGAATGATGGTTTGGTTCTACTGAAAATATAATGGGAGACCATTTTAAATAGATGGGATACATTGGAGACCGACCACCTAGCATATTAGGAGTAGACCGACCACACAGCATATAGAATAATACAAGAATCTTACAATTGCCGTAGTTGGATTCTATATAGAGTCCCTCTACTCGATTTAATTTTTATTGGACAACGATCATGTGCTATGAATTTAATAAGAACAAGAGAAAGAATAAAAAAAAAAAACAAGATCCATATCATGGAGTTTTCATGCATTTCATCGTATTTGCCTATTTAATCTTAAGACTTTTCGTGTATCGCTCTTAGCTGTTTTAAGAGTAAGGTTAAGGTTTTTTAGGTTGGAAGGAATCTTGTAGTTTTCTTGAATTACGGTTAAGGTTTTTAAGGTTGAAGGGTAAAATTTAATATGGCGAATTAGGGTTAGGGCTAACATACCTAGTTTTGAACCCTAAAATGGCAGGAAAAAGCTCACTTTATAGAGTCCAGTTGGAGTAAATACCCTATACAAGTTCCATCGCAATTTGTTACCCATACCGATAACTAAGAAATGATTTTATCCATTTTCCCCGGCAACAATACCATATATAAATAGAGGGTTGGGCCCTGCTTTATTTTAAAATTTTTTCTATAGATCATTTTGACAAAAAAATTTCAGTGTGCCCACTTCCTATAGTGGTGGACCTAATAAAAATGAAAAGATTTTTTATAATACAAAATGTCCAAAATACCTAGAAATTTCCAAGGCTCTTTTGGTCATCTGTTTTTACTAAAATATTTTTTTTTATTTTTATTAGCTGCACCCCTATAAGATGGGCACACCTCAAGATTCGTCAAAAACAATTTATAAAATAAAAAACTGAAAATCAAATATAATTCACTTCAAATTATTTGATCAAGATTAAATTCAAATTATTTAATCAAGATTAGATGCCTGTATACTAACTTTAACATTCACCATTTGACAAACTGCCATACATGTTTCCCTTAAGAAAATGCTTTAATGTTTTTTTACCTCATCCTTATAAAAAAAATTGCTCTTCGGTTGATTTTACAGTAAACCCCTAATTTTCATATCAAACTCCATTAGGTATTTAGCGAGGTCGCTAC
Organism: Amborella trichopoda; assembly: GCF_000471905.2. The sequence goes on along the minus strand of NW_006498085.1, from coordinate 2,158,504 downwards.
ATACCCATAGGAGTACCTTCACATACCCAAAAATACAATGCCAAATAACATTTCCTTCTCTCCATATACCCATAACCTTCACATGCCCAAAAATACAATCAGATAACAATTCTCTCTCTTTATCAGGATTACTTAGGGGACTGCTCTCTCTCTCAGCTGAATTAAAGAACAAACCACATATTCAAAAACAGAAGATCCAAAGGTGTTTCCACCTCTCAAATTTCAAACAGAGCCCCAAAATGATATCTGATCCATACACAAAATTTATATGTTCCATCTCTGCAAATATGAATAAAAAAATGTGCATCACCCAAAATCAAACCAGCATTTGGTGTTCTACAATTCAACAGTTACAAGAGGGAGGGCCCCAAAAAAAGATGGTGAGTGTACATTTGGTACATTAGAACAAAAGAAATGGCCACCAATAATTATGACATTGAAAAAAAGAAAAGAAAAGAAAAAGAACAAACAGAAACAGAGTGCAAATCAAAAATACGGGAACAAAATAAAGAGGGTAAGGAAAACAATAGAGATGAATTTCCACCCAAAAAAAGAATGAAAAAGCCACGTGTTCCTCGAAGGGCTCTCTCGTCAAAGTCAGCAAGCACAGCCCCCCCTTTGCTCATTCTCAGAAACAGCCTCCGGGATGCTCTGAAAGTAACTGCAGGAAAACAAGAAAACAGTGAAGTTTTAATACCAGACATTAAAATACGCAAAATAGCAATACCAGCACGCACGAGAGAGAGAGAGAGAGAGAGAGAGAGAGAGAGAGAGAG
>NW_006498085.1:2136502-2157632 GCF_000471905.2 Amborella trichopoda | reverse complement strand
GAGAGAGAGAGAGAGAGAGAGAGAGAGAGAGAGAGAGGAATCTTAGGCAATTCCAGAGTTTTTTGGCTCGGAATTGCCTTGCTCCTGATCCATTTCAACTTGGCCGAATCACCAACAATTTTCTAAACACCAAAATAGAAGGACTGCACATGGATAGAACCAATGTAAGCAGAATAATAAAGGGGTAACTGCAAGAAGCCCAAAATCTTTAGTAAATTTAGGAAGTTTTGGAAAAACAATAGGGTGTTTTAGTTCATTTGTTCTTAAGTAGACTACTCTTGAGACAACTTGCACGCCTGATGTCTGATCAAAATTTAAAATTAATAGTAAAGAAACAAAGAAGATGAAAAGTGAGAGAATAAATGTACATGTCTTGTTCACGCTCGCTAGCAAGAGCAATTCTGGCTACACTGAGAAAGGCAGGATCGACATTGTAATCCTCTTTAGCAGACGTCTCAAAGTAGGGTATGTTTCCATTGGAAGCACACCAATCCTTCGCTTTCTTTTCAGACACCTGGAAATATGGTAAAAAATAAGAATACAATTGAAAAATCAAAAAATACAAGTTGCCTACGGTCACGTACCTGCAAATAAATCACTCAAAAAGCAAGTTAAGACGTACAAAGAAAACAGATGGATATTTTTATAAAAACAATTCAAAATTTAAAATTCCTCACCACTCGGCTATTTCCCCCATCAATATCAATCTTGTTTCCAAGTAAAATAAATGGAAATGTCTTGGGGTCTGGTGGGCTTGCCTACAATAATAGTGGTTAATTTATCAAAAGACAGAAATGACCAAACAGAAAAAAAGGAAAAATATAAAAGGATTAAAAGGTTAGGATATAAGAGACTACTGAAAGGCAGAAGAAAAATGAAAGAAGCATGTATGGATGTGAAAGCATGTTAGCTTTCACTGCACAGATGTTCAGGGACTAGTAACATAAACAACAAATCCAAGAATTCAGAAATGATACTCAATAAACATGGGGTTTTTCCATCTCTCCTGGTGTGTTTAGAACATGCTTTATTGAGTAAAGAATAGGTCAGAACAATGGGACAAACAATAAAAGACAGCCAATAATTGTAAGGAGGGAATGCGAAAAAAAAGTATAATTGTCTATACACATGGGGCAAATTGAGAAGTACTGGTCTTTTCATAAGAAGCCATACTCTGTTTATTTTTTCCGACCCCTGACCCAAAGAGAACCTCTTGAGGGAGAGGCTCTATAGAAACAATTAGCACCCCTCAACCCCTCTATCATGTGCCTGAGACTGGTGATGCAGGGACTGCCCCCACCCTAACATCAGATTCAATTCACCATTCTTTTATTTGTTGAAAGTGCATACCATTCTTGAGCAAATAGATCATTTCAAACTTTGTACACTATTCGTTGATCCATCCTCAGTATTGTTTTGATTGAAAGTAATTATATATTCTTCTTCAGTGTTTGTTTGGTGTGCATCAAATAAAGGGGAAGTATGTAGCATACACTCATGGTTGCACAGGGCCATCAACCAACCGTTCCCTTAAACATATGAACCATAGCCCCTGAGCATTCACACCTCTCTTATGCTTGTTTAAGGGAATGGACACATAAGTCATCACGATTTACCATAAACACATATCAATGGTGAATCACATGTAAATTTTTTTGTATATTAATGTGTTCAACGGTAAATGACACGAACTTCCAAAGTCCTTAAAATTTATCAACTTGAGAAATTAGTGTTTAAAATCTTTAAGTCAGTGCTGACTCAGTAGTGACTTAGTCACCGCCAAAACTGGTCAACTCATCAAGTGAAATAGTGAACTACAAAAAAATTGGCAGTTTTTCCAAAATGTTTTGCAAAAAGTTTTTACCAGAAAGACATGGCAATTAATGAAATTGAACCCATCTCACCAAGCATACCACAATGCTACCAGCTCAGGAGAGACCATTTGTTGGTCAAATCAACAAAAGAAATCATCTAAAAGGGATAGTCCGGGAACCGCCAGAGTAAGCTTTAAATCTATATAACTCACAGTGGATGAGTCGAGCTCACTCGGTAAGTTCTTACAACTTGGAAATGAATTTTCATTCACAGTGATAACTGATAAGCTATCATCAAGTTCTGAAAGGTGCTTACTCAGGTCACTCAACCTCCTCACCCATCCTAAAAAAAACAAGTTCTATGTTCTTTGCAGCCCTCCCTCTCTCCCTCCCTCCCTTAAAAGATATGTTCCTTAAAGGTAGCATGAAAATGGCCCCATTAGCAATGCAAAAGCAAAAGAGGAGAGAAAAAATAACACAAACAAGATGGAAAATTAGAAAAGAAGTATCATACCTGGTTCAGAAACTCCTCATGCCAATTGTCCAAATTATCAAATGATTTCAATACATTGACATCGTAAACAAGGACACAGCAATCTGCGCCTCTATAAAATGCAACGCCAAGGCTTTGGAACCTTTCTTGCCCAGCAGTATCCCATATCTATCCCCGCAAAACAATGAAAGACAGAGACAAAACCAAAGCAATCAGACATCCTCAACAGATATAAAATGATATGTGATCACCCATAAAACTAGGATCAAACAAACTTTTGATGCAATCACTTGCCTGTAGCGTTACAAGTCTATCCTCAATTTGGAGTTCTTTTGTGACAAAGTCAGCACCAATGGTAGCTTTATACTGATGGCTAAATTTCTTGTTTACATATCTTAAAACCAGTTAATGATACCAAACAGAATGATAAAGACAAAGAGGTCATGTATAAGGATCTAAAATCTAAATACTTAAAAGAGTCATAGACTAGTCTCCATTACTCCAAGGGATAAAATGCATTTAGGTAACTCAAACCTTGAACTACTCAAATCACATCTTCTTGCACAGCTTGAAACAAATCCAATCTAAACAGAAACACAAGATGCAAATAGTCTAATGATGTGTCACACAAGTAGATCCAGCTTAATGTAATATACACCTCCATTCAAGTCTCAAGATGTTCAAATGACAAACAAGTAATATCATAAAATTCAGAATAATGCCTAGCCAACATAAAGTCCAATAAATGCAGCTATTTCTGCTCAAGTGGATGTATATCTCAAAATGGTTGCTATAATAGGACCCTTGACCCTGAAATTAAATAGAAAAAAAAAAAATTGAGGTTGTAGCAATGTTCATAGAGTTATCCAGGCATCATAACAGAGGGATTAAAACTAGGGAAGCATCTTCCAATTGCCCGAACAGTGCAATGAATGTCACATTTAACTGATTTTCTTTCCATATCTAGATTAGAATGATTCTCAAAAGTCTGCCCAATACTGTCCCCTAAAAGGCTGCCCAATACTGAACCTAAAAGTTCTGCTCAAAACAAAAGCAGATGTCCGTAATGTACTAAATCAAGTCAGCAGCAATCAAATGAAACCCCAAAGCATGACAAGAAAAAATGGACCAAATATACCTAACTACTGACCTCGAATGATGAAAATCTAGGCAAATCAATCAACTGATGGCAATACTTACACAAGACAATACCTTCTCAAAAGCCTCAACTATAAGAGCATTCAAACAATTCTAGTGACTCTCTTTCGCTTGGGGGGAAAAAACAGACATTCTAGCAACTCTCTTCAACTTCATATATAGCATATCTGAAGACTATCCACCCGTAATGAAAATTTTAACTCTTCCTCATGCCAACATGTCAGTAGATTGAGAAAATAATGAAAATCTAGCACAAAGTGATAGAAATAACTGAAGCATGAGCCGCTAATAACACTACCAGTGTAAAACCACTGCAAAAAACCCAAAAACTATTTTAAATAAAATATTATTGAAATTTGCAGTATTCAGTACAATTCTAACAAAAATAATGAAATAAAGATTTAAGAGAAAAACGAGATGAGATTTAAAAAGAACAAATTAAAATCAGTAGTGATTGATAGATCATTTCAAAAGTACTTCACCTTTTGTGCCACATAACACAACTTCTAACCATAGATAACACAACTTCTAACCATAGACAAGATATGAAACAAATGGAGCTTAAAGAAAAAGATTCATACATATGATGACATATCATTGGCAATAATATGCACATTTAACAGGGGAATCAACCCTTTTTATGTAGCAAGGAGAACAACAAAATGTAATACTCAAAAAAGTAAAGAGAAGGAAAAAAAAAGGAATTTTTTTGTAGCATTAACAATAAGTTACTAATACAAGAAATAAAGCAGCAAGCAGTAAACCAATAAATATAAAAATAAAAAGACAGGCACATGAAATATTGATTAATCAATAAAAGACTCATAAAGAACTAATTAAAAAATAATCATTAAAAATAGCCATTCCGTTTGAAACATAAATATATGCTTAAAATTCTTAAATTGCTCATCTATAAACCAAAAAGAAACAAAGCACCACTAAAATTCAATCCAGAAATAGAAAAGATCATATTCGTAATTTCAACTGATTAAAACAAAAGTTTACAATACAAATACATTATACATTAGATAACTGCAAATATTAAGAAGTAATGATCCACTAACACTTAAGGGAAAACGACTATATAAACTAATAAATACATGTGCTTCCGGATTACACACATGATAATCAATCATAATTCCACCAAAATGTCTGAATCTAACTTTAAGTAGTTTTCCTCATTTTAGAACAAATAGAAATAAATCAAATAAATAAACAAAAAAACCTACTTCAAATTGCAGGAAAGATAATTTCAGATCATCTACAGTGTAACAATTGTAATTCCACTTAAATGTATGAATACAGAGACATCGATTTCCATCATTCAAGAACTAATAGAATAAAATCCAACAAAAACAAAAAAATATCTTTTACAAAAAAAATAATAATCAAATGACATGAAAAATAGCACCAAAAACACATCAGATCATTACAATAACATTAGTTCAACAATAACTTAAGAAAAAACTTACAAAATTCATAAGGATACTGGTTCATCAATGAAGTCTTCCCAACCCTAAAAACAAAGGCAAGTGAGACACAAAGCTCAGCTAAGAACAGTTAAATCTTAAAAAACGTTGGAGAAAATAAAAGTCTCAGACCCTAAACCCAAGAATTCCATTAAAAAATAAAAAAAAACAAGCCAGAAGACTAGGAAACCCTAAAAATGCTGAAGAAAACAACGAAAAGAAAGCGATCAACATGAAAGGGAAAAAAGAGGAAGAAAACAAACCCGCTATCTCCAAGAACGATGACTTTGAGTAAGGTTCGCCTTCGCATTGACATGATTTAAGAGAGATGAGAAAGAAAGAGGGCCTGGTGACGAGAGAGAAAGCGAATTAATAGAGCCTTTGAAAAACTCACCATGTGACTTTCTCTCTCTCCCCACTTTTCTCTCTGTTTTTTCTTTCTGCAATTTGATGTTTGTTACTTTTGGGCGGTCTTTTTAATACAGCGGGGGAGAGTACTAGAAAGTAGGTTTTCATATATTCAGGCGAAATTTCATATAGTATTACCAAACTGCCACTCCTCCTTTGTAGTAGGGGTGGTAACGGGTTGTATATGGGACGGTCCGGCGGGACCCGGACCCGGACCTGGACCCAGACCCGAATATATTCGGGTGCAGGTTTTGGACTCAAACCTAACCTGTCGGGTTTAAACGTTGGACTAATACTCGTATCATCGGGTCTTAGGTCTAGTTGGGTCCATTGCCACCTTCACTATAAGCTTTTTTTTTTTGCTATCGTACACCCAAACTTTTGGCAAAGGGATCACAACTCGCCGTTAGATTTTAAGCTCCCTTATTTGTCATTTAATAACTAAAGATGATTATGAATTCTTATTGTATATAATCCTTAATACACTCAAATAAATAGGACTTGAAATATTTTATCTCCAATAGTTTAAGTTTCACGGGTCGAGTTCAACCAAACCCGAACCTGGACCTGAACCCGAACCCGAATAGTATTTGGGTCTAGGTTTTGGATCCGAACCCGACCCATAGGATCCAAATATACGCAAGTAGAAACATCGACAATATACGCAAGTCTTCTTTTTTTTTTTTGACTCGTTGGGCATTGGAGTTCTCAAAATATCTCTCCCTCCCCTTTTTTTTATTCTCTCTCTATAACATCTAACGAGCATTTTCTTTGGGAAAAAGTTTATATAAGGTTGCAAACTTCAAATGTAGAAAATTTATCAGAAAAGATTATTTTAATGTTGAAAAACCTTTTAATTAATCATCTCGTTATCAAGATATATGAATTTGAAAAAAAAAGATTTTACGTCACATAAATAGTGCATCTTGCAACACATTATCTAGACTGTCCATTTTCAATATTTTTATATGTTTATAGTTCTGCTTAATTTTAACCATTTTTGGATTTTAAAATTTTATAGTAAGATTTGAAAATATATTTTGAGATAATCTTAATAATTTTGTACATCAAAATTACATGTTGTGATAAAATTTGGAGGTGCATCGTATTTGGATCGTTTAAGGTTGCAACCTTACAGAAACCACACCCCTCTCTCTAAGTGATTGGAGTGAACAATCAATCTCTCTCTATTTCCTATATATTTATGAGCAGATATTGCCTTCCCATTTCAATTTAGATTTTGCATAACTTCCTCAATGAGATCTAAATATTTCCATGCTCCTCACTCAAATAAAAAACATCACTTGCCTAATCCCACAACTCTAGGGCCCATTTAAAGAGAGTATATAAAGGAGGGTGCCGTTGTATAGAGCCGAGGCTCTAAACAATCGAAGTAAAACATACCTTTAAATAGTATCGATAAATGTGATTTCAATACTGGAAATCTTTGTGATAGCCTTAAAATATATTGTCATCTTTAATTATAAAATTTAAAGCTTAAAAAATAGTGTACATAGAGTAGATCTATGAAAATTGAAACTCTTAAACATTGGCGGTCCAAAAAATACGTTACAATATGCACTATTTCCAAAACTTGAAGTCCATTTTTTTTCTCGTGTCCATGCATCTTGATGTCGACATGATCAATTTAAAGATATTTGGGCATCAAAACAAACTCTTTTAGTGAATTTTTTGAGATGGATTCTAATTTAATTGTTTAGAACCTTGACTACTATATAAATTTTAACTTTATTTTTAAATTTAAAGTACAACGAACCACCTAATACTACTAAAAAAAAAAAAAAAAAAAAAAAAAAGAAAAGAAAGAAGAAGAAGAAGAAGAAGAGACCGAAGAAGACAACGACCCACTAATCTAACAAAAAAAAAAAAAAAGAAGAAGAAGAAGAGCCGAAGAAAAAGGGGAAAAGAACCTTTTTCTAAAAGGAGGGGAGGGAAAGAGTGTTCGCTTTATGCTACGTTTGGTCCGACAATAATCTTTCTCCAAAAGAGTGATTTCCCAATTGTAATGTCTGCCTAAGGATAATTCATCTCATATGATCACATCACACAGATATGAAACCGTTTTCCCCATTTTTATCTTGACGTGATGCTATTTGAGAATCTGCTTTCGCATAATCCGTCGTGATGGTCCCCTAGGAGATCTCTTTCGCAGAGAAAATTTTTCCACGAAACAAACGTACAAGATAGTTTGCTATCTAACCAAGATTAGTTTATAGGGGAGGGCGATCTTGTAATACTGTAAACAATCAGAGGCTATTACGTAATGGTGATCACAAATCGCGTTACCATATGATATGGAGGGCTACTAAGTTTTAAATAAATATTTTAGAGAAACAGATAACGAAAAATATGCATTAATTATTAAATAAAAAGAATAAAAGAGACTAACTTAAATTAATAAATAAAAATAATACAATACACGAGACTAACTTATCACTCAAAGAATATGAAATCCAACAATGGCATGTTAGCCATGTTGACTAAGAAAAACATGGAAAGCAATTGATTGACAAGGAAACACAAATAAAATAAAATAAAAACCACAAGGAATTGGGGAAATCAATGTCATTTAGGGGCAATAAAATGGGTTTCTATTATTATGATTGGATGATTGTAATATACCAATAAAAGTTTTGAATATTGTCAAAAAATAAAATAAAATAAAATAAAATGGGTTCCCATACCCAATGTGGGAACCATCTTTTTTTTAGAAAAGAGCAGCTGCAGTGTACTCTCATGGGAGCATTTTGTGTGCTTACTCCCTCGGATAAAAGACCTGTTCAAAGGGACCAATTGTACAATGCTCTCACTGGAGTACATCAGTCGCCAAGAACCAAGAAGGAACTTTGAAAAGCTTTGGAAAATAGAGGAAGATCCTGAAAATGCTTTAGAAATACAAATAGAGAAGAACTAATTTAAATAGATAGACGAAGCAATAAAAGATAAATTGGAGAGAAAATGGGCTTCTTGGTTAGAATTCAGGCCCATATGCCCGGTACACGGAGTTGAGGCTTGAGTAAGACAAATTTGGTGTGAGGAGACCATCACTATAGAGAATAATAATATCTCGGCAAATTAAAACATTGGTAATAAATCAGTTTTATTTTAAAAATTCAGAAAAAAAAAATCGGATAAACAATTCAAGTTGCCCAATAGTAAGGTAAGTTATAGAATCATGAATATTTCGGATTTGACTCAAAAAAACGGAGGGAAAAAATCGGATATGTAAAAATGATACAATATAGGATTATGATTTGCAGTTATTGTATAGATACGTTAAAACTATTGAACAATAAATTTATGGCTTCACTTAGTGACATAAAAGTAATAATGGATATTTTTTTGTCAAAATTCTCAATGAATTCACTAACTTTGTTGTCACAATACAAAATATATAATATATTTATTGGGGGCATAAAATGAAGCAACAACAATGGCAATGCTAAAAACATAAAACTACATTAGTAAATAACAAGAACTGTAAATCAAGGTATATGATTATTGTTCATGAAAAAAAACTAAAAAAGACCTTGAGTATAGGATTGTAGTTAACTAAAGTAAAACACAAACATCCAAATATATGTAAAATATTAGTTTTTCAAAATGCTATATTATATACACTAATAAAATAAAAAAAATATATATATGAAATTAATTAAACTTCTCTATGCATAAAGAAAACAACAAAACGCTTAAGAAAATTCAAATCTCACATTGAATTCACTTAAATGTTTAGTATCACTGAATCTCTCTCTTTGTCTTTAAAAAGATGTTACAGGTTTTCAGAGAAAAAAAAATATTTTTCATTGAGTTACTGTTCTTTTAACTCTACCTGTGAGATAGACAATTATTTTAATATCTCGGTTTTTGGGGAACATATTGCTTGTATTTTTCATACACTTTTCTTAAGAGAACTTATTATTGAAATTTTGATTGAATTTTTTGTTAAACCAAGATTCTTAATTTACTTCCACTATTAATGTGCTTATCTTTAAATTGAAATTCAATAATATTAAGCTAATGATGAAATAAACTATAGGGAAGAAGTTTTTTGAAAAGTTTTTTTTTTGAAGAAATAAAATACGGATTTATATCGATCCCATTAAAAAAAGACGATTTTTTGAAGATCTTTTAAAAAATTCGGAGTTCTTAACGGATTTTGAAAAATTAAATAGTCTTTTAAATTGAGACTTGCATGCGGACACCATAGTGCGTGGGCTACGAGTTTTTTGGATCGTTTTAAAGTCTTGGAAGAGTAGGATTAGGGTTCACTAGAAATATGAGGTTTCAAGGTTAGGGATCTAGTAGGGGTGGCAACAGGTTGGGTCGGGAGCGGGTCAACCCGAACCCTATAGGTCCAATGGGGGCCAGGTCAACCCGAACCCTACCCAACAAGGTTGTACATGGACCTGGACCCAACTTGTATCCAGGTCGAGTGGAAGTCATTTGAACCATGACCCAAGTCGGATCCGAGTCTAGAAATTAAATAAAATAACCTTTTTTATTATACAATGTATACTTTATATAGGGTTGGGCTGGGTTAGGTTGGGCCTACCCTCGACCTTGACTGGACCAGGGCTAATTGGGTCCAAACAAGACCAAGACCCAAACCCAAACCCACTGAGTCCAAAACATGGATATGGACCCGGACCTAGTTCAGCCGGCAGCTCGACCCGACCCAATTGCCCCTCTAATCTAGGGCTTGCACGACTAGAATTTATAACATTTAGGGGGTGATTTTGTTAGAATTAGCGTTCTTTGTTGAATCCGGTCCTAGTTAGAAAAGGACTTATTTTGCAGCCCTAGGAGTCTGAATCAAAGATTCGAAACGGGATGGCTCAATCCAGGCCATCCATGGCCAATCGACGATGAGGCACATCACTTATGAGTTATGATACAACCTTAATTGCTGCAACTAAGGTTTAAAAAAGCGGATCGGTGACCCGGATCAGCCACCCCAAAAACTGTATTGGATAGGTGGATTGACGATTCGAGTGATAATCGGCAGAATTGACAAGATTCGACATTATTTTATTTTATTTTTTCCAAAAATCATGATAATTTCTTAAAAATCTAGTTTTTTAAGATTTCAAAAAAAAAAAAAAAAGATATTGTATTATAAATTTTAATTATTTTATTAAAAATACATAACCGCCCGGTGGTCGCATCAAGAACGTTTTTCTGGTTACTAAGGTGGTCGCATCAAGAACGTTTTGCTGGTTACTAATGAAGAAGGAGAAAATAAAGAACAAGACTCGTATCAACTTTACACAAGACGCTCTTTAAGTCTGTGATCGAAAGGTCACTGATTGAGGAGTCCTCTTCAACCAACATAAAGAGACAGCGCACTAGTGCTACCATGCTTGAACCCAGTTCCATAAACGAAAAGGAAAGAGAGAGAAAGGCATTTTTCCTCTCTCTCTCCCCATACAGCTTTTGGGGTCTAATCAAGCCCTGCCCCTAAAAGAAAATAGAAAGGGTTTAGGGTTGGTCTTCTAAGTATTTGTAATATTTTGACCTCTTCTATGAATGAAACAGTAAAAGATAAAGCATTGGATTGGGTTTCGGTTGTTAAGAAACAAAACGGAAAAAAAATTTCACATTTGGGATTCAAAGAAGCATAATAATTTATAAAAAATAGCCACATGGTGGAGTGTGTAATCGGTAATCACACGTGTGAATTGAAAGTTGGTGAGTATTGGGGAAAAAAGTGTCGGATCACATAAATATACAACTTCACATAAAGCTTGATGGGGCTACCATCGTTCTTCATAAAAGTTCTGCTATGACAGAACCAGCCAAATATTGACAAATATAGGTCATTTCTGCAAGAGAAATGGTATGGACCGGCTGGTTCAAAAGGGGACATGACTGGATCCTGATATATTACGAAATCTAGAACGGTTAAGACAATTCTCGATATGAATCACCAAACTTTCAAACACTGACTATAACTATATGGAACACGTTGCTAGCAGCTCGTGTCAAGTTACTAGAGGCTATGTGCCCTAGGCAGAAGTACTTTCCCTCTAGTTGTCCTCCTACATCGTCCGGTGATTGTTTATAGCTTTTGGGTGGTTTTGGGTAATTTTGCAGCTTAATCACCCATTTTAATTTATATTTATTTTAATATTTAATGGATCAAATTAGAGTTGGTCTAGTTGCAGTATAGTTAAGGGCAATCTTGGGCCTAAACTAAGCCGGGATCATCCTAATCTAGACTTAGGGCAGATTTGGAAGGTGTTAACTGTAGTTTGGTCCAATTAAACATGTTTTACTGGTGGCTTATTCTAATTAGGGAAGTGCTTTACGTAGAAGTGTACTAACGTTGATTTGAAGACAAATGTGATTCCATTTAAACAAAACCAAAGAAAGCATACAATTAAGGAGCAAAACCACCCAAGATTTATGTAGAAATCAAGAGGTTCTATTAAAGGATAAGGTTTCAATGCTTTCTCTACAACATAGAAGTTCCATCCTCCCCCTAGCATCTAGCCGTCTAATTTTGATCAAGAGAGTCACTCACCTTTGATCTTAGATCTGACGTCTCAAAGTATTTTATTTTTAGCTTTTTTTTATACAAATTACATGAATATGAAATTTGGTAAGTGCCATCTTCTCATTGGGGTGCACCTATAAAAAATATTAAAAGTAAATTTTTGATAAAATATAATGACCAAAATACCCCTTGAATCTTTCAAAGGTATTTTGGTCACTTTATTTTATTGAAAATATTTTTTTTATATATTTTTTGCTAGTGCGAGTTTTGATAGAGGAATGGATGTCCATATTTTGGTGTCAAAATAGTTTATAGAAAAAAAATTAAAAATAAAATAGTATAAAGACGTGACATTGTGATTGGGACAATTTTAGCCCTCCATTTAGAATTGACAGTTGGATAAAGGGGAGGATAGAACTTCTATGTTTTAGGGAAAACATAGAAAGCTTGCCCTTTATTAAAAGGGTTTGGGAAGAGTTCCAAGTGCTCATAAGCAACTTGTTTCATTTACACTCGATTCTTTTTTTTTTTTTTGAACGTTAACATAATTTCATTTACACTCGATCTTTATACAAAGCGTGAAAGGAAAGTATATATTGTATATCCAGTTAATATAGAAGGTGTATATTGTAATCAGTCAAGATGGAATGGGTAGGATATTGTGTCATGTATTTTATAGTAAGTTTGTGTATAGTTTAATTGTGTATGATTTAGTTTCTATTATTGTCATCAATAATTTGTCTATAAAAGACAAATATGTATATTCATATCAATCAATGGACATTGAGTCTCTTCATAAAAACTTGAGACTTTTTACACAAATAACAAAGCACATTTGATATGTGATTACAAAGACTTCAAAAAGAAAGCAAAATTATTGATATTAAACTCTGGAATCGATGTATTTTCTCTCTTGCGTTTTACCTTGAAGTTCTCAATTCAATCATCTCAATCTCTCTGGAACTATGCATATCTCTGTGTCTAGGAGCTTTCTTGATATCTAGGAGCTTTCTTGAAATCTGGACTCTGGATGAATATGTTTAGGGTGCAGTTGGCATACAGATGCATCCGTAGGTGTAGCGGTAAGGTGCACCTTCAAACTTTATCATGGTATATGATTTTGATGTAAAATGTCTTTAGGATTATCTCAAAATATATTTTTATATCTAAGTATAAAATTTTAAATTTCAAAAATGGGTAAAATCAAATAGATCTACAAACATATGAAAGTCTTGAAAATGGACGGTGTAGATAATATATTGTAAAATGCACTATTTATAAGGCTTAAAATCTTTTTATTTTTCATGGTCATACATCTTGACGTCGAGATGATAAATCGAAGGGTTTTTCAACATTAAAACTGTATTTTCCGAAGGATTTTTGATGTGCATCCGTAGTTCTACATTACATTATAAGGTTGCATCCTTATATAAACTTTTTCCATAAGTTTATAGCTTGGGAATCAAGCAGGCGTTGTCTCCTAAAAAAGATGCAATTGTATTTGAAGTGCCCCTTTATATAGAAGGCTGAAGCTCGATGAACAAGGAAAATATTCGAATTTTTAAAAGGTTACTCGCTTCAAATTTCTTGTTTCTAGATTCTTCTGTCTTCCAAGAACATCAAATTACCATATTTCATGCTTTACTGAGCACGAAATCCCACAATCGGATGATAAAAAATTCGGATTCGAGGCAATTGTCTTCCTCATCAGATTGCTCTTCATCGGCAAATTTTTGTGTCGTTTCATGTCCTAAACTTATTGGCCATCAAAAAATGAATCAAATGGCACTGACTTCATTAAACATCATGCTTGATATCAAGAGCTATTGAATATTAAATTCCCTCAGAAATAACTATTCTAATGAAAATTTTCTCAAAATATTCACTAAAAAAATGAAACTATACTCTTTGAAAAAGCATATCTAATCAAAATTTAATCATTCTATGTTAAATCTTTCGATAATTTGGAAAGGTGTGATTTGGAGTTCAAAGGGAAAGAGTTCTCTTTCATCTGAGTAGATCTAATTTTTTTTTGTCTAAATTCGATCGAATAAACTTTTAGAAACATTCTCCAGGGCCCTAAATCATCCCAGAACAAACTAAAATGAATTTGGAGATCAGTTAATCATATTCAGTAGTTCATTGAGCGATTAAACCAAATAATTAGCAATACACCAATGTTCACATACCACAGGTTCACCACATGATGCTACTTACATGGCTCTCTGGCTGTAGATGAGGTTCAATTGGCCAAAAATCATAGATTTTTATTCAGTGATTTCAATATTTATTGCACATTCTGTCTCAAAACAGCTTGAGGATAAAGATCAATTCTATTGGCCCTCCCCCTGTAGGCTTCCAAAATTCATGAAATTTATTTGTAATATGATCTATAAGCACATAAAGTTTCAGCCTCTTGAGTGACATGTAGTATAGCTTAGTATGGTTCCCCATGAGATTACTCTGTATATGCAGAGTTCAGCATAGTGTTATCAAAATCAAACCGGAGTGGTTAACCAGACGTAGGTCTGGAAGCGGTTTAACCAGCCAATTTAACCGCTTTACCTGGGCAGTCAAAAAAGTGATAAAAACAAGAAAATCTCCATATAAAGAATGATTAAAACAAAACACATTCAAATAAAGTTGAAAATTAATTAAAAAAATGGATTTTAACCCATTTTATATTTTCCAATGGCTATTTTTTTTTTTTTAAAGATGAGAAAATATAAAAGTGATTATTAATGACCAAAACAAATTTTAATCTTTACCATAATGTAAAGAATATTTAAAAATGCATTACAAATCAAATAGTTTATTTTTGAGAATTTATATACATTTGTTAGAAGTTTTTTTTTAAAAAATACCTGTTGATCACCCTAACCACCCAAAACGGGAACCAACCACTAGCCTGTTCCGAACTAACTGTGCGGTTAACGGTTAGATCGGATGATTTTTAGAACATTGGTTCAGCTTCAACCTGAGCGATTGATAGTGTCAATGGTTTAAAAAGCGGATCGGTGACCCGGATCGAGCACCTCAAAAACCGATTCGGATCGGTCAATCGGCAATCCGGATGGGGAATCGGCCAAATCGGTCGGATTAAAGCTTAAAAAAAATCCAAAAAAAATATTAAAATTCATTATAAATGTTGTTTTTTAGGAATCCAATAAGAAATGATGGTACTACATTATTAACTTTCATTTTTTCATCAATTTGTGAATATTGAGATGCTCTTTCCCTATATGAACTTATGTTGACCATTAAATTTACATCACACAAAAGAAATCATAGAATTATCATAGATTAATTTTATAATCATATATGGACTACAATAAAGAGTTGACTAAATCGATGAAAATTTGGCCACTAAAATCTCGAATTGGTGAAAAACCCCAATTCGCCCAAATTATTACAACCTAACGAACTATAATATTATATACCACCAATATTTTATAATTATTTTATTATATAAATAATAACAAATCCAAAATATTTTATAATATCATCTAATTTAAAATGTATTATTGACAACTGTAAGAAAAATAGTATAGTACATGATTTATAATACAAAAATTAACAAATAAAATAAAAGATTTGGTTATCAATGTAGAAATTCTTAGAATGCGTACCAATTTTCTTTAATTTTTTAGGTTTCTAGAATAAATTAGTGGAAGAGATTGTTAGTAGAAAGAGAGAGATTTCAAATGGCCTCATTGTATGAATCCTATATTTAAATTAATATTACTAAATTTATGTTAAAGACCATCTTGTTATAAAAATAAAAAATATAATTAGACCATTTATTCCTAAGTTGTATGAAGAAATACCTTTTATTTTTTTGACAAGAAATGCGTATTGTGTTATCTTTTATTTTTTTTTACAAGAAAAATATGATACTTGTTGATTATCTTTGTTTTTTTTTTTTGACAAAAAAAGAAGATGTTGTACTACATTTTTTTTTACTTGTTGTATTACTTTTTATTTTTTTTTACAAGAAAAATAAAAAAATGATGCTGCCAAAGTACATTGTATTTTTTTATGCCTTTTGTTTTATTTTTTTTGTAAGAAATACTTGTTATATTACCTTGTAGTTTTTTTACAAGAAAAATGAAAAAATGTTGTATTATCTTCTTTTTTTTTTTATCTTGAAAAGCTTTTTATTTTATATTTTTTTTTATTTTTTTACAATAGTATTTTTTGCGTTTGTTTATTTTTTGATAACAAATTGTATTTTTTTTACAAGAAAAATAAAAAAATGTTGTATTATCTTTTTTATCTTTATCTTGAAAAGCCTTTTATTTTATATTTTTTTTTATTTTTTTACAACAGCATTTTCTGCCTTTGTTTATTTTTTTTACAACAAATTTTTTTTTGTATTTTTTGGTTGTGCGCCAAGGGGTTCGAACTAAAAAAAAAAAAATATTTGTTGTGGGTTCGAACTAAAAATATTTTTTGGTGTTAGCTATAGGGTTCGAACCCAAGACATACACCCAAGATTCAATGTTGACAACCAACGTGACTATGTTGCCACATGTGATATTTTTAGCTTCCATAATAATATATATTCAATGATATTGCTTTAATGACTTTTTGTGGGAATTATCCCACATTGAAGGATGAGTGTTGCTTGGTTCTCTATAAACTCCAGTGTATTAGATTTTTTATTGCGCCTACAGAAACGTGAGGGAGGCAAACGTGATATAAGTTACCATGTGTGGCCACGTGTCAGTCTCGTGCGGTGGCCACCTGTCACTCATGTGAGGCTGCCATGTGTAAACCCAAAAAATACCGATTTTCTCTGGTGGCCACCTGTCACTCAAGTGAGGCTGCCAAGTGTAAACCCAAAAAATACCGGTTTTCTCTGTGAGACTCGCGATTCACTATTCGGAATCGCCTTGTTCTCTCTGGACACGGGCGATTCCCGATTTTTTCGTGGAACCGGCTCGGTGGTTTTTTCATGGAACCGGCTCGGTAGCAGGCGATTCCCGAGTCGACAAACACTGAATTTATTTGGACCACTAAAAGTATGTCCAAAGTTCATGAAATTTGAATAGTAACCTCTCCGAGGTATTCCCCATCTCCATAGAGAAATTTACTTTTATTGGATACCAAAATCATGGTCAAATAAATTCACCACAAGCTGTTTTTCAAGCACCACCGTTTGCAATCTAAAATTCGTAGCATTCTGAGTTCAATTTAGAGCAATTTACGCACGGACACAAAATAAATAAATAAAATATAGAGTCGGTTAATTTTTACAAAAAATTATGCTGTTGAGTTTTTTAAATATTTTCATAATGCCCTTCGGTATGAGGATGGTGTCTTGAACTGGTATTTTTTTTTTTTTTTTATTGTCAGAGTCATGCTTTATGTTTTAGGATAGTTGACGACCGATCCGAGGAGCCGTTCCCATCCTCGGACCACCGAGATTGTGGTGTGACAACCCATTACAAGCAGTCTGAGGTCTCCATTCTAAGACTGCTCAGAATATCGTGTTACACCATATTACAACCTGTCCGAGGTCTCCATCCTCGAACACCACAATCTAGGTGGTCTGAGGATGGGGAGCTCAGTGCGGTCGCCAATTGTTATAAAATATAGGACATGGCCCAAACAATCGAAGAAAATTAAAAAGAAAAAAGAAAAAAAAAAACGGTTTGGGGATACCATCCCCAGACTGATGGACATTATGGGAGAAAAAAAAAAAAAACAGCTCTATAATAAATAACCTTTTTTGTATTTTTTTTGATAAATTTGACCCATTTTATATTTTATTTATTTATTTTCTGTCCATACATAAATTAGTTTTCAATTTATTTCAACTTTCTATATAATCATGCTATTTAATAGTGAAAAGCACTTTCCAAATCCTATATAATTTCTTATACAAGCTTCCAACGCCCTTTCGGAAGTGCACCCAAAGTTTGAACTCATTCGAAAGGTGTTATCATGGCTTTCGGAGTTCAGGACCATATGGTCATTTGCCATATCATGACTCTATTTGGGTTCTTCTACAAAGCACACATGACTCTATTTGGGTCAGTGTTTGCAAACTCACCCGTTCCAACTCGGAACTCGTTGGATAAACCGGACCTGGGCACTGCCCGATCTTGTTTTGACCAGTTTTGGTGGTCCGGCAGGGTATTTAAAAAAACATAAAAAATAAAAATCCCAAAATTAAGAGATTTGTTTGTATTTTTTTTTTGAATTTTTTTAATTGTTTTTGCAAAAAAAATTGGAAAGTGTTTTGGCCATTAATGAGTATTTTTATATTTTCCCATCTTTTTAAAAACATTTTAATTATACCCCTAAATACAAATTGATTTTTTGAAATCTGTTTTTTCATTACTTTTCAACTTCATTTGGATGTGCTTTGTTTAATAATACTTTAAATATTGTTTTCATATTTGTTTTTAGATTTTTTAATTTCTGTAACACTTTTTAGACCGGCAGGGACCGGTGCGGCTAAGCCAGTTGAACCGACCGGTTTACTAGTTACTTAGACCCATTCTTTGGCTGGTTTTCGAGACTGGTGCAATTTTTCGAACACTGACCTAGATAGATCAAGGAAGGTACCTAGAGATTTATTTTGCCAAAGCATGGTTTCTATAGCTTGAAAGTGATTTGCAACTTCGATATATCACCTCTTTGTGAGCGATCGATTTCTATCAGGCAAAGAAGGTTTATCTCTTTTTTCTTTTTCTTTTTTTTTTTCTTTTTTTTATTTTTAAACAATCGGGACAATGGTTCTTGTGCAATGAGCCAAGTTTAGGTTCAATGTACATGTGAGTGATTGAGAGACGATTTATGACCCCCTAGTGAGTAAGAGATTTCTATCAGTGGGGACAATGGGAAATTAGATGCTATGCAATGGACCAAGAAAAGTTAGGGTTCCATGAAAATGAGAGAGGTTCAACAAACATCTTTTCTACCTGAGAAACTAGGAAAGAAAAAATTACGAAGGGCCCAATTAAATTTTTTCCGAGATTTTACAGTTAGATCTTCTTTTTTGTTTTGTTTTCGTGTTTTTTTTTTTTAATTAATTTATGTATTTGTTAATTTTTTTTTATTAATTTACCTTGAGTTCAATGTTGCAAACTTGGAATTGCAATGTTTTTATCTTTTTTATTTTTTGGCATTTGTAAGGTGGTTCGATGGATAAGATTGGACCTCCAGTTCTAGGGAGGTAGATAATCGGGTAACAACGAATTGCCATACATTTTAATGAGCATCATAATATAATGCAATGACTCTTCTAAAAAATTATGTTTGTAATATTTGTATGACCCAAAATTTTGTACAAACATTCTCTTCATCTCAATAATCAAACCCCCCCAAAAAAAGAGTTCAATTTAACCCTAGATATGGTCAAAATGAGTACCCTCCAAAAACGAATCTAGACCACTCATTTGGTGAATTTCAAGATCTTGGCCTTTATAAACTCAAAATCATTTTTTTCTTTTTTAACATTGTTCATCTAATGATAATAAAACCATCTAAAAAAATTGGAAATGGAAAAATCCTTCTAAGACCTAGATCTAAACATCGCATCAAAATGAACGACTTATGTCAATTGGGCTAAAAAAATACTTCGTAAGTTGTGTTTTCAATTTTTTCTTTTTGTGATTGTTTATTAGAATGAAAAGAGTGTATATTTCAAAATTTGGATCAAACAAATGGCCATAACATAATTTTTTAAGGTTGTTGCATCATATTACTATGCAACCGTTCTAATATATTCTATTGTTTTGTTTAGGTAAGTTAGATGTTCCATAATGCCCATATATAGCGTTTCTTTAAAGGTATTGTTCCAATGATTGAAACATTTGACTGCTTTTAATTTGTTACAAAATGGAAAGTTGGGTAGTTCGATATTTGTCACATCCTACCTCCCCAAATTTGAGAAAATCGTTGGGGAGGTCTGATGTTTCCATTATCGAACCGTGCCAAAAATGAGGAAGTCTGATATATTATCCATGAGACTGTTGGAGGGGGAGATTGTTGGGCGTCCCATCCCATGAAGGGAGGGACGACACCAATGGAAATCATCTTGAAGATGAAAATATGGCATGTTGACCAAGTCATAATCCCATGAAATATGGGAAGTCCAAGGAGATTGATATGGGTAGATATTTTTTCTTATTTCTTACTTAAAAGAGATAGAGATATCCCATCTTTTAGGAGGTTATGAGATACACTTTCCATGCTGGTTATTATCTCGTTGACTCAGAATAAAAGCAATCAAATGAGGGGTTTGTGGTTGCTTTCGGTTGAGTTTTAACTAAAGCCACATCTCTTAAGCCATTTTTGGAACGTACCTATTTTGGGCAATTTTTTTGAATAGACTCTTCTTACTATATTAGAAAAACATGACATTTTTTTTTTTTGTAGAGAAAAAGAAGAAAGAAAGTTATCATTCTCTTAAAGAGAAAGAAGAAGAGAGAGAGTTATCTCTACTTGTAGAGAAGTTTTTTTTGTAGAGAAAAAGAATAGAGAAAGTTATCATTCTCTTAAAAGAGAAAAAGAAAAGATAGAGTTATCTTGTAGAGAAAAAGAGATAAAGTTATCATTCTTTTAGAGAGAAGAAGAAAAGAACGAGTTATCAAATCGGAGAGATAAGAAGAAGAGAGCGAGTTATCACTATCGGAGACATAAAAAAAGAGGGAGAAAATTACCCTTTTTCTTAAGAGAGCCAATGGTCATCTTCTTATACCTTCTCTTTGTAGAGAGAGAAAAGAGAGAATAACAAAAGAAAATATTTTTTTTTAGAGAGAGAAAACCTTTAGAAATAAAAAAAAGTCTCTCAGAGATATATAGTGAAAACCTAGAGAGAAAGAAAAAAAAACCCTCTAGAAGAAATCAGTGAGCTAAAAAAAATTTGTTCATTAGAAGACTATTGTAATAATTGAGTTAATAATTATAACAAGCTCGATACCAATAAGTTATTTGCTTTATTTGTATTTTTTCTTACTCCTACAAACATAAACTTTGACATATTTTTTATGTTCCACATATCCCCATAAACTTTGGCATATTTTTTGTGTTCCACATATCCGCGTTCGGTTGTGCACAGCGTTTTAAAAATCGCCGAGTCGAACCGGACTCGCCTGGTTCGACTCGGAATTCACGAAAAAGGGACCGGATCGGTTCAAAAACCGGGAATCGTCCGGTTCTAGAGAGAACCGGACGATTCCGCACAGTGACTCGTCGATTCACTGTGCGGAATCGGCGAGTCCGTGAAGAACACGGGTTGCACAGTGTTCTTCAC
>NW_006498085.1:2119501-2132494 GCF_000471905.2 Amborella trichopoda | reverse complement strand
CCGTTCATGCAGGGAAAGAACATATCAATATTCGCATATTCATCCAAAAACATGAAAATTCTTAATGAAGTACCCTCATTTTTTATTGAATTCCTAAAAAACAATATTTATAATGAATTTTAATAATTTTTTCGGATTTTTTTGAAGCTTTATTCTGACCGATTTACCGGATTCCGATCCGGACCGCCGATTCGCCGATCCGGATCGCCTATTCGCCGATCCGGATTGGTTTTTGGAAAGCCCGATCCGGGTCACCGATCCGGTTTTTAAACCATTGGTTGTGCACATTCATATTCGTGCGAGAGGGTTCTAATTGGGTGAACCCAAAAGTACAATATTCAATGCAAAAAAAAGCGACTCAAATTTAAAGTTCCACATATCCGTGTTCGGTTGTGCACATTCATATTCGTGCGAGAGGTTTTTAATTGGGTGAATCCAAAAGTACAATATTCAATGCAAAAAAAAGCGACTCAAATTTAAACATATGAAGTATGTAGGACTATTTTAAAATTTTGAAAAAAAAGAAGGAAATATTCATGTTTTCTGCCATAAGTCAACAAGGATTACAGCCTTAGCATGGGAACCATAATGAGCCAAGGGCTGAAATCCTTGTTTCAAAATTATTCGAAACAAAGCTCAATAAACTTTTTTTATTTATGAATAAATTAGTTGTAGTTTTCCACAACGGAAATGGTGGTGATTATTGAAAGGACACGATTCTATGAGTCCATGTAGAAATGAGTCACCTCTTAAAAATCTATTTTTAAGATGGATTGTTTTACCATGTAATTGAGATCATGAGTATGAGAAAATAAATAAATTTTAAAATTTTAAAATAACAATTCTATTAAGAAAACATTTAGACCGCTAGTTTCACTTGTTTTTAGATGGACCACCTATTTGCATCCATCTTTAAGATGGACACTTTATACCTCGGCAATGGAAAATGTAGAAATGTGGTCCCGCCGCATGAAACAATTTTTTTTATTTAAATAAAAAAAAATGTTATGTAAGGAAGTATTTCTCTCAACAAATTAATTCAGATAATGCATGTTTGTTTTCTGTTTTAGATTTTTTTTTGTAATGGGATTGTAGGGTATGATACCTTTTCTTTCCATGATAATGCAAATTGAGCAGATATATAAACATTTGAAACTTGAAAATAGATGGTTCAAATAACTTATTAGAAGATACCTTATTTTTAAGGGTGCAGTTGGCCTACATATGCATATGTAGCTATAGAGGTAAGGTGCAGCTTCAATTTTTATCATGTTATATAATTTTGATGTAAAATGTTATTAGGATTATCTCAAAATCCATTTTTATATCTAATTATAAAATTTTAAATTTCAAAAATGGTTAAAATCAAGTAGATCTATAAACATATGAAAATCTTGAAAATGGACGGTGTAGATAATATGTAGTAAAATACACTATTTTTGAGACTTAAAATCTTTTAATTTGTCATGGTCATACATCTCGATGTTGAGATGATTAATCAAAAGGTCTTTCAACATTAAAACTACCTTTTCCGATGGATTTTTGAGGTGCATCCTTAGTTCTACATTATAAAGTTGCATCCTTATATAAACTTTTTCCTATTTTTAATGTTTAATTTTTTTTTTTCTTTATATCCATACATTTGGAGATTGAAATGATCAATATATATGTTAAATGGTAAAAATAATTTTTTTTGAATTATGTTGTTGGACCATTCAACTTAATTGTTTGCATATCATCGTATATGCAATCATTTTTGAGGTACGAAAATCATGACTTTGGTGATTGAATGTCTATCACATGGCCTGATAGTCTTTGGACTCTCTCCCTCCCACGCCCACTTTCTCTCTCTAGATGTAAGGCATTGGGAATGTTACATCCGGGCCCTCTCTCTAGATGTAAGGCCTCGCTCCCACTCCCTCTCTCTCTCTCTCTCTAGATGTAGGGCCCTAAGGATGTTAATACATCCCGACCCAAATGATTGTATTTCTTCTTTTAATACAGGAATAGACGTCCAAAATTTAGTGTCAAAATAATTTATAAAAAAAAATTAAAATTAAAATAGTGCAAAGACGTGATATTGTAATTGGGACAATCTTAACCTTCTATTCACAATGGAGGGTTGGATACGGGAGATGATAGAACTTATACGCTGTAGGGCAAGCATAAAAAGCTTGCTCCACGTAAAAATCTTCCATTACACAATGATTAGCTTCTCTCTTGCTCTCTCTCTTCAAAATCTCTCCTAAAATACTCTGACTCCTCAAAATCTCCAGTAAAATTTTATCTCTCTTGTGCATATTCTCTCAAATAAATCCTATTAAAATTTTAATTTCCTAAAATCTTGTATGAAGAGATTCTTTCTTTCTCTACTCTCACCTCTCCTAATCCAACATAAAGCTTATATACTTATGTTATATGCTGTCTCTACAATATAAAACTTATATACTTTCCCTTATCCAACCTTCCATTTTGAATGGATAGCTAAGATTGCTCCAATCACAATGTCACGTCTCTACGATATTTTATTTTTAAGTTTTTTTCTATAAAATATTTTGACACCAAATTTTGTATGTCCAATCATCTATTAAACTCACACTAGAGAAAAATATATATAAAAAAAATTTTCAATAAAATAAAATGATTAAAATACCCCTGAAAGTTTCAAGGGGTATTTTGTTTTTAAGGTTATTTTGGTCATTATATTTTATTAAAAAATTATTTTTAATATTTTTTATAGGTAAGCCTCAATGAGAATATGACACGTACCAAATTTCATATTCATACGATTTGTATAAAAAAACTAAAAAAAAAATATTTTGAGACGTCAGATCTAAGATCAAACCGTGAGTGGCTCTCTTGATCAAAATTGGACAGCTGGATGGTTAGGGAAGTATAGATATTCTATGCTGTAAGGGAAGTATAGAAACGTTTCCTAAAAAATGTCGAAAGATTTTTAATTTTTTTGAGATAGAGGTTGGAGATGCTTAGAAAGTCAAATTTGGGACTAGCTCTAATTTTTTCGTTTAAATTGTGCTCTCTCTCCACATGCTTTAATTCATTCACTCGGATACATATGTGCGCTTCAGTCACATGGTCGCTCTCTGTCACATACACTCTCCACGTGCTTTGATACATTGAGTTCCACTTCCAACCCTACATTGGAGAAAGGCTCTCTCTCTCTCTCTCTCTCTCTCCGAAGGAACTATAGGGACGTTATCTTGAATTCGACTCTCTTATTCTAAAGAATTTTAAAAATTTAAAAATTGACGGTCCAAAATTGTGTTACAAAATACATTATTTTTAAAACTTAATTCGTTTTTCTCTCATATCCATGTATCTTGACGTCGAGATGGTCAATTTGAAGATATTTGAGCATCAAAACCAACTCTTCTGATGAAATTTTTGGGGTAAGCTCAAATTTGATTGTTTAGAGCCTTAGCTCTATATAAACTTTTCCCTATTCGGGTGTGGTTTGTATAGAGCCTAGGTTCTAAAAAATCAAATTCGAGCTTACATTCAGATAGTGTCTAGAAATTTGGTTTTAATATTGAAAATCTTTGTGATAGCCTTAAGATATATTTTTATATTTATTTATAAAGCTTAAAGCTTCGAAAATAGTGTAGATCGATAAATCTATGAAAACTCAAAAATTGACGGTCCAAAATTGTGTTACAAAATAATTATTTCCAAAACTTGAAATCTATTTTTTTTCTCATGTCCATGCATCTTGATGTCGAGATGGTCAATTTGAAGATATTTGGGCATCAAAACAAACACTTTTAATGAAATTTTTGGGGTAGGCTGAAATTTGATTGTTTAGAGCCTCTGCTCTATATAAACTTTTCCCTATTCTAAAAGCCTCTTTTATATTCAGTTCTCAGTCCAATAAATCTTACTATTGCCTTTAAAAACAATTGGACTTTGCTCCTTGCCAGACATAAAAGGTTAGAGCAGCTTTTTGAATTTCGCTTGAAAATTTTGCTCTACCATTGAAAAAATCACCAAATTAATTATCTTCCCCTCGAAATTTACAGATTTTTTAAAAAAATGCCAAAAAACAATGCATCGTGTGAGACAACTAGATATAAAAGGCTTTTAGGGATCATTTCAAAGAAAAAGACTGTAGTGATAAAAACATGTCCTCTTAAAATGAAGTGTATACATACAAAAACACAAATCTATCCGAAAATCACTCGTGGAAAAAGATTCAATACCCAATTAAGTCAAGGTGCAAAGCCATTTTGCGTGAATCAAGCTAGCATAAGACCTTTTTTTTGTTTTGTTTGTTAAGTATCCAAAGTCATTTTGTCTGATGGTGATATTTTTTTTTTTCGAAATTATATTATTATTTTATTACCTGGACTCCATGTTCCCCACTAAAAAAACATCCCAGATAACTGTAAAGTCACTTCTACCTCATATTCATGAATTTGGAGTTCCAAAAAGTCCAGTAGATATGATTATTTTTGAAGAATTGCAATAAAAGGTTCAAAAAATTATAAAAATTATTGTTAAATATTTAATATTAATATTTTTTTATTCATGATTGTGGCTGCCAAAAAGATAATGATGAATAGATTGATAAAGTTTTGGATCCAAATTCCTTCTCCAAAATGAAAATTTGAAAGGATGGATTTGTTGCAATTAGTGGGTCCCTATGCAAACGATGGTGATAAGAGGATAAAAATGTTAGCAAGTACAAAAATCCATTCACTTAGCCAATGCATATTTGTCTTGTTGAATATTGCTCTTTTTCGCAGCCCATGTTGGGGGCAAGAGATATGTTTAGGACTTGGATTATGGAAAAAGACAAAAACCTAGCAATATAATTACACGAAGGAAAGAGTCTATATAAAGCCAAGACTCCAAAATATCAATTTAGGGTGCAGCTAAAATTTTTACTAGAGGTTATTTTGAAGCCCAAAAAACCTCAAACTGATTATCTCGATCTCAAGATATATGAATATGAGAAAAAATAAATTTTAAGCCTTAGAAATAATACATCTTGTAATGCATTTTTGGACCATTAATTTTCAAGATTTTCCAGTGTTCATAAATCTACTCGATCTACATTTTATTCTTGAAGCTTTAAATTTTATAACTACCAATAAAAAAAAGTTTCAAGTCATCACAAAGACGTCTAGTATTAGTACAATATTTTTTGATACTATTTAAAGGCGTGTTTTACTTTGATGGTTTAGAGCTTTGGCTCTATACAAACCACACCCGTTGCGATAAATATTAGTTTATTGATTTGAAATTTTAATACATATATAGCAATATTCGTAAAATCGAACCCGAATGGTTAACCGGACATGGGCCTGAAAGCGGTTTAATCGGCCTAACCGGTAAACCATCCGATTCAACCGCTTTAACGGGGCAAGTCACGAACGGTAAAAAAAGTGTTGAAAAAAAAAAAATACAAAAAAATCTATTAAAATATAAAAAACATATAAGGAATGATTAAAATATAACACATTTAAATGAAGTTGAAAATTAATGAAAAAAATGGATTTTAACCCATTTTATATTTTCCAAGGGGCTTTTTTTAAAATTTTCTAAAAAAGATGGAAAAAATATAAAAGTGAGTATTAATGACCAAAATAATTTTTAATCTTTACTATAATGTAGAGAATATCTAAAAATGCATTACAAATCAAATTCCTTATTTTTGAGAATTTATATACATTTTATTGAATTTTTTTTTAAAAATACCAGTTGATCACCCTAACCGCCCAAAACTGAAACCGACCACTTACCAGTTCCGATCTAACCGAACTATTAGCAGTTAGATCGGACAATTTTGCGAACAATGATATATAGTTGATTTAGGATGCATTTAGGATCGACTAGAGAGGGGAAGTAAACAAAAATAGGTCGTGGAGACTTATCCTTTTGCCACAATATTTGCTGCTCCCGTGAGAGCGTATTATACATTTGCTACCTTGTATAAAACTCATGCTAAGAATATTTTTTGGATCCCAAAATAGCCTGTAATTTCTATAAGCTAATAACAAACCTTAATGGAAAGAAAATTAAGTAGGACTCTCTACGCGCCTCACAAAAAATTAACATTACAAGATTGAACGAGAACAATCAAAATTTTAATCCAAACTTTTTCTTGAAAATAATCATATGATGATACTTGGATTGCAAATTTTGGATAAAAAACTATTTTATTAGAGGGAGTTATTGTATATAGTATTCCTGCATGACAAATGCAATCTCCAAGTAAAAAAATAAGTGTATTTTTGTCTATAAACATCTCTATATGGGATAAGTCTGGAAAAAACGAACGTTTTTTTTTTTTTGCAAGAAATTGACTTAAAAATTAGTAAAAAAAAAATCATCGCTTGGTTTTAAGGATGCAAATAATTAAAAGAACATGAGCTATCTCTATCAAGAACATGAGCTATCTCAATCACCATCGTTATCAATGACGAGTAACTTCATGCACAAGTAACGTTTTTGAAGCGAAACATATGTAAATTAAATGAATATGGTTTTCTAAAAATGACACTAAAGTAGGACAAGATGTGCTTTTCTCAAATTTCTCTCTTGGCGCATGTGATCCTTGAAATTTCGTTTAAAAACGAGTGTTAGATGTGTCGGATGAACCCGACGGTTCGTGTCCGGGTTTCATGGAGAAGTGTCTGGTCAATCAATAGGTTAAATGAATATAACCATATATTTTAATTATAATATTTAAATAAGGGAAAGGTTTATATAGAGCGGAGGCTCTAAACAATCAAATTTGAGCCTACCTCGATGCTCAAATATCCTCAAATTGATCATCTCGACGTCAAGATACATAGACATGAAAAAAAAAGGATTTGAAGTTTTGGAAATTGTGTATTTTGTAATGCATTCTTTTTTATCATCAATTTTCAAGATTTTCATGTTTTGATAGATCTGCCGATCTACACTAGTTTTTAAGCTTTAAACTTTATAAATAAAGATGAAAATAATTTTTAAGGCTATCACAAAGATATTTAATATTGAAACCACATTTATTGACACTATTTGAAGGTAGGCTCTAATTTGATTGTTTAGAGCCTAGGCTCTATACAAACCGAACCCTTTAAATAATACATGTATAAATTTAACATAATATTTAAATCCTTAACAACTTATATTAGGGTGCTCATGCAGTGAAGTAATTTATCATAGTACTCAACAATTTTTAGACCGGCTTGGTCGTGGTCGTGGTCACATTGTGGTTTCCATTCTCACCACTAATACTACCCTACTAACACCTTTTGAAAGCTAACTCCTAACCTATTTGAAAAAAATAGGTAAGGCTTGTCTTTCCCATTGAATTACCCAAAAAAAAAAAACACGAGATGAAGACTTTGTGAAGAGAGAGATTTTAGGGAAGGATACGTATTGCAAGGACCATATAATATGTGAATCCAGTGTAACATACCTCCTATTTCATTTCAGTCTATAATATTCTTGCTCATAAACATCTTGATTGAAAAAATAAGTAACATAGAGAATATAAAGTTTGATTGAAAAATGAGATCTCTTTTTGTTAAATACTTTATGTTCATGAAAACTTCTTGCTCATAAACATCTTGATTGAAAAAATAAGTAACATAGAGAATATAAAATTTGATTGAAAAATGAGATCTCTATTTGTTAAATACTTTATGTTCATGAAAACCTGGGAATATTTTGAGGGTCATTGGGAAACTAATTTCCAATCCGTAAATTTAAAAAAAAAAAATTCAAATTTTTTTTTTATGATCTTATATTCTTGAGCCTTAAAAGGAGCCTCTTGGGAGGAGCCTATTCACAATGTTTTCATGGTGGATTCTACTTTATTTGCATGTGCATGTGATACAGGTGAAACTATGAAACTACAATGTAACTTCTCATGACTTAATGAAAAATACTATAAAAAATAGAACTTTTGAACAAGAAACATTCACATCAATGTTACTATATTTGCTTGGGGGTGCTTCTGTTGGACATAAAAGGGAAGTTCCTTGGAGTGTATTTTTAAAACTTCAAAAAATTAGAATTGTAAATAACTTGTCACTTTCCTAAATTTTTTAATATAATGGCATATCCTATAAAATTATAAATAGTACGTATGAGTTATACTTTTTTTCTTTTATACATTATCTGTCTGCTTTTAATACTTTACTCAGCGTTAGGAAGTGTGATTCGGACCTAGTAATCGGTTCGTGCTTGAGCCAGCTACTTGGGCAAATTTAGAGTAACTGATTAATGGTGAATACTGTAGCAGCAAAAAAACGTAAAAAAATTATAAAAAATCCAAAAAAAATAGGAAATATATGTTTAAAGTAAGATTAAGAAAAACACTTCAAAATGATGTTAAAAACGAAGTAAAAAAAAAGATTTTGAAAAATCAACTTGTGATTGGAGTATTTTTGAAAGGAAAACGTTTATATAAAGCCGACGCTCGTAACAATAAAATTAGAGCCCACTTCAAAAATTGCACTATAATAGGTTATTTTGATGCCCATATATCCTCAAATCGATCATCTCGACATCAAGATGTAAGGACATGAGATTAAAATAGATTTTAAGTATTGAAAATAGTACATCTTGTAACGCGTTTTTGGAACGTCAATTTTCAAGTTTTCATAAATCTACTCGATCTACACGATTTTTTAAGCTTTAAATTTTATAATTAAAGATGAAAATATATTTGAAGGCTATCACAAAGATTTTCAGTATTGAAACTACATTTCTCGACAGTATTTGAAGGTGCGGTTACTTTGATTTTTTAGAGCCTCAGCTCTATACAAACCGTACCCTTTGTAAAATAATCTAAAAATAATGGAAAAATGTAAAATGAGTATTTAAAAAACATAGCCCATATAAAGAACATAAAAAAACAATAATATATATATATATATATATTTATGTTTTAAAATTTGATCTTTTTTTTAAAAAATTAATATTCCCGAGTTGGACACCAAATTCGGGCTTGGCAAGGGCCCAAGCCTGAGTAGCTCGGCTGATATTCCAATCACTAATTTTAGTGGTACTTTAATTGAAAAGTATCATTTAATGGTTGAATCCCATTATGAAACCATTAAAGGGTCAAATGATATCAATTAACAGTTGAGGTAACTTTTTTATTTTCATTTTATTTATGTACCTTTTAAGGAATAAAAAAAAAATCTAAATTACCCTTGTTTAGATTGGGAAAGGAGGAATAATTATCCATTTTAGTAATTTGACCCCAACCAAATGATGAAAATAATGAAACTTGTTCAAGGTTATATAATAAGAAGCACACCGTTAAAAATTCCTGATGAAGAATAATTGCAGGTATTTATGCCACTTGATAGATACAATACATTTGGGTGCCAAAGGACAAAAAATACTCCCCTGATATTTTTTATTACTTCTTTAGAACAATGTGTTTCTAATTTGAAATTATGAATAAGTAAGGGAATTTTTATCATTTAGTTAAAGTATAATTACTAGAATACTTTTATTATCCATCCTTTCCAACTCCGTAGAAAGACAATTTGAAATTTTTTTATATTTTTTAAAGCGGTATCTAAGTCAAATAAAACCAAAAAAATAATTAGGTAAAATACCAATTGGGATTTTGTAAGGTCTTTCATGCTATCCATCCTACTTTTTCTAAAAATCAAACATACGACTTCGAAAAAAAAAAAAAAGTTCCGACCTTTTAAAGGTCAAGAAATTTTGGATTTAGGCCTGCCGGAATGTATTATGATAAAATTAAAAAAACAATGACAATTTCACCCCTTATCCTGGTTGCTTTGCCCATGTGTTGCCACGTGTTTATTGCGTTCACATTATCAATAAATAACCAAAAACCAAGTCAATAGGAATATACTTGACATTGCCACGTGTCAATACATTTCATCACTTATGATGACGTCAGTTTTGCGTAACGTGTCAAATCAGGAAACTTCGTCGTGGTTACGAAGAAACCGAGCCTCTTTTTTTTACGGAATATTAATTATTATTTGCACAATAATTTTGCTATTCCCACCCCAAACTTTGTGAGAATTAGGGTTGACAACGGGCCAGGAAACCGGCCCTGAAAACCTAGGGCTTGGGCTTGGGCTTGGGCTTGGGTCGCAAAAGTTGTCAATTTTAGCTTGGCGTGGCCTTTATTTTTTTCATCTAGGTAGGTTATAAGTCTACTATCTTAATTAATCAATCGAAGCAAAGGAGAATTTAAGTACCCTAAATTGTAAATTTCAACCCAGGCGAATGAGAACTAAGAGTTCTTTCGATCGAACGGGTGAGGGAAGTCCCGCGTTTGTAAGTTGTATGGATGAATTGAGCATCAATAATACACAAATAAAAAAATCCTCGATTGAGTTAATACTCATTATGTTAGATAACTAAGTAGTTTTGTCCTTTTTTTTAATTTTTTCTTGCCCAGTGTGTTCCTGAAAAAGGCCAAGACTGGGCATGTGTTAGCCCTCAGTGTAGGGCTAAAATAGGGCCCGGCCCGTTACCAGCCCTACTTGGAAAAGTTTATAGAGAGAAGCCTTTATAAGTCTTCCAGAGCATGTCTAGGTTGTGTTCGTCTTTACTTCACTTTGAGCTTCCTCACAGACCATGTCGAATCCATTTTTCAGGCAACCCAACATGCCGGAATTCTTTCCGGAATCTGATGATCAGTTCCCTTTCCAACTCTCTGATTACCTTGTGCTTGAAGAAGGGTCAGATGACTCTTCTGGTTTGAAGTCTCCAGAAGATTTGTGCCCGAGCAATGATATGCAGTTCAAAACGCCGGCTTGCTTGCCAGAATCCGGTGCAAATTCCGGCCAGGGTGTTAGTGACAGTAGCAATAGCAAGTGGGTTCGCCAACTTTAAGTGAACCTTGTTCCTTTCTTGGGTTTTTGTAGCCAACACCAAATGATTTTCTTACTCTTGATGTGAATTTTCTTTATTATGCAGCTTCAAAGAGTTCAGTGTTTTTTTTTTTTCTTTTTTCTTTTTTGGTAATTTAATGGAGAATACAGATCCTACCCATTTTTTCAAATTGGTTGTAGCTTTTTTAAGGTTTCAATAGGATTGAAAGGAACGTGAAACTGATACATGGTGGCGCTACCGCAGCGACCCAGCCCCTTTCTCGGATTTCAGTGTTTTTACCTGTTACTTTTTGCAGTTTTTAGTTTTGATGCAATAGATAGTAACCTTTTTAAGGGAATTTTGATAAAGTTTTGAGAGAGAGAGAGAGAGAGAGTGAGTATTTTAACTTTCCTTCATTAACAAATCAAGCACCAATTGTTGAAATGTACCCTAAAATGGCTAGAGAGAGAGAGAGAGAGAGCGAGAGAGAGACTTTCTTTTAATTTCAGTGGTATGAACCTCTCTTAGATATCAAATACTAGGTTTCAACAAGCACGCTTTAATGGCAAAAGGACATATTCACATAAAGGCTAGTCTGCCTAGTCCTGAACCTACTTGTGTGTGTGCCTAGAGAGAGAGAGGGAGAGAGAGAGAACTCAAACAAGATCGAGAGAGAGAGAGAGAGAGAGAGATTGAGATTTGTTGCTTTTACCTTGTTTTAAACTTATAATCTTATGAAATGAGAGAGAGAACTCAAACAAGAGAGAGAGAGAGTGTGTGTGTGAGAGAGAGAATTGTTGTTTTTCACATTGTTCTAAACATCTAATCTTATAAGAGATTGTTACCATGTTGCAACACAGGTTAGGAACCAAGAAATTGAAGAAGATGAAAGTGGAAAATGGAGTGAGGGTTGCTTTTAGGACTCAATCCGATGTTGAAATATTGGATGATGGCTATAGATGGAGGAAATATGGGAAGAAATCAGTTAAAAACAGCCCAAATCCAAGGTAAGAAAATTAAGTTTGATATTTTACTTCTCTCCAACTCAAATGCAATTTTCTCAAGTAGTCCAGCACTCTTAAAAATAACCAAATCCGCCAATTCTTAAACTTTCTCAGATTTACAATGTATGAATAACTCTTTAAAATTCCTAACCAAAACTCGATTCTCACTCTCTCAAATTGGTAACCAAAATTGGGTTCCCTCTCTCTCTTGGTAACAAAAATGTAGGGTTCTCAAGAACCCTTAGCTTGCAGAACCGAGAATCCCAAATTTCGAGATCCCACTCAAGATCGTATATATGATTGGTTAAATGTGAAGAAGATGAATATAACTATAAAGCGAGTACAATAAATAAAGCAAACATAAAAAAACAAATGCACGACAACAACACAATTTAAGTAGTTCACCCCATAGGGTTACATCCACGGCCTTGGCAAGTCGAAATCCACCATCATAATGAATGGTACAGTTTTGGGTTACAAGAGATAATATATATCTCTAAATATCGGACAAAGACTATCACCGATCTTCCTTTTTAAACTCGCTCACCTGACCGAGCAATACCATCAATCAATATGTAATACATCTACCAGAAAGATAATCTCGAGAGAAATCGAGAGACTTTCTCTCTCTAAAAATAAAAGCCTTACCAACCTAAAATTTATGGGAATACCGCCTCTCTCTCAAAAGTCACGTCTCGCTCTCTTGAAGATCAATCTCCATCTCGAATATTCTTTCCCGTAACTCCCAAAAGGGTGACCCTAAAAAAAAAAAGATATTATATCTTTATTAAGTTTCTTATATAGATATCATTTTTATACTTTTTAAAAAACTGTAGAGTGATTTGACTATCACCGAACCCAAAAGCAAAATTGGGTTCTCTCTCTAAAATTGGTAACCAAGACGGGGTTCTCTCTCTCTCTTTAAAATTGGTAAGCAAAACTGGTTTCTCTTTCTCAACGGAGGTTGACAAAACGTTACCTATTTTATTCTCTCTCCCTCTAAAATTGGAAACCAAAACTGGGTTCTCTCTCTCAACATAGGTCGACAAAAAGTACACGTTGTATTATCAGGGTTCTCTCTCTTCCTTCCCCCCTCTCTCTCTCTCTCTCTATAGTTACACGCCATTCTTTCTTCTTTGCATTCTTTCACAATAATGCATGT
>NW_006498085.1:2087722-2110100 GCF_000471905.2 Amborella trichopoda | reverse complement strand
TATATATATATGAAAAATGATCTTGTGAGCCAGTGGGCTCACAAAAAAAAAATGAGCCCAATGGCTCAGATTGAATATGGGCCGATTTGACGATCACAGATATCCGATAATGTTTAAATTTTACTTTTTTTTACAAATCCAAATCACTTAAAATTTTAGACGTATGTTCTTAAAAAATAGGCGAGTTTATGAAAAAATATCAAAAAAATATTTTACATGAGATAAATTGACCAAAATACCCTCAAAATGTTTCGGGGGTATTTTAGTCAATTGTTTTTTTTGTGAATTATTTTTTTTTATATTTTTATTCGGTGCACGTTAATGAGAAGAACACACTTCTAAAATTTCAAGTTATTTGAATTTGTAAAAAAAAAAAATTAAAATTCAAATACTACTGGACATCCGTAATCGTCAGATTGGCTCAGATTCATTCTGGACCGATTGGCTCATTTATTCTTGAAAACCTACTTACTCACATTATCATTTTCCTCTATATATATATATATATATATTGAATTATGTGATTGGAGTGATGAACTTAATTGTTTGCATTTTTCAAATATTCATTCATTTTTTAAGTAGGAAAATCATTACTTTGGTCTTGGTATGTCTGCCACATGACCTGGCAGTCTTTAGACTCCTCCTTGGTCCTCAATTGTCCTCTGGTCTTTTCAATGTCCCCCCATCTAACTCCTTAGTACAAAATGTGTTCATACTTTGGTCTTTCAATGTTCCCCTTCTCTCTCTCTCTCCAGATTTGAGGGTTCTCTCTCTCTCCCACACTGTAGATGTACGGCCCAAAGGATAATACATTCCGACGCAAAGAGTTGTGTTACTTCCTTGCCTCTACGTCCTTTATGTCACATAGGACAGCGGAATTGACGACAACAGTGATTGGAAAATTTCCCATCTGTCTCGTAAGTCGGACTTAGATCGGAACATTTCAATTCCGATAACTCCAAAGTAACCTCCATTCTACAATCTTTGACTGCTTTTTGTTTCTTTATGCAAAATTGCAAATACAATATGATCTGATAAGGGAATCACCTGAGCAGGTGAATCGGAGTCGGAGCCCAATTTTGATTTTTGAAACAAAATTTTTAGAGAAATATGATTATTATTATTTTTACTGTGTGATAATGTTGTAACCCTTATTGACTTCAGTCACTGTCGATAAATATTGGTCCATAATAAGTGAGTTGATAATAATGCCACGGCAACAATTATAACAACCATTAGAACATAATCGATCATTGGCTGTTATAATTAAATAGTGCCCCTCTTAATACCTTGGGTCATAAAGAAAAGGTATAGAACACAAATACTTATGTTGGAGTGTTTGTTTGTTTTATCGTAAAGACACATAACCATGAATTACAATAGTTGATATTTTAGATATAGTTGTATACATGTGTGAAATGTTAAATAGTTGACATCTAATATGTGTTAAGGAAAAGATTGTCCTTTATTGTCTTTCAATACATTATATAGGATATTTGTTTATAGCATTGTATAGAGTATTTATTTTATTCTTTACCCTCAAAATGTGTTAGTAGTTCGTGGCTTTGAATGAACGAATGAGGGTTCACTTTCTCTCTCTAGGGTTTTAGAAATTTTACATAATGTCAGAGCATTTCATCTTCTTACTCTAAACAAAGATTTAATCTGTAAGTGCTTCCTCTCTCTCTACATTGTTCTTTCAATCGATTCTACATTGTTCTCTCTTTGTATTTCTTTCAATCGATTCCACATTGTTCTTTCTCCAACCTCTATGCAATCGTCTCCAACCTCTCTGTATTTCTCTCTCTAGTTGTCTTCGAAGTCACATCTTGGTGTGTTAAGGTAGCCTTTGCTTCTTCTTCTCTCTAGCATTTTGCTTCTCTAGCATTCTCTGTTTTTTAGTGGCCCAATTTCGATGGTCTCTGCTCCTTCATATGTTTCTATAGCATTCTCTGAACTCTCTCTCTCGCGTTCTCTCTCTAGCTTTCTCCACAATCCTCTCTCTGTATTCATTTTCTCTCTCTAAGCTCCTCAACTCTGACTCTTTTGCAGTGGCAGCCACCCTTGCACTCGCACTTGCTCTCGCTTGTTCCTCTGCTTCGTGGGCTCTCTTGCTCATCTCAAAGTATTGGTCTAGAGAGAGAGTCACCCCATTTTGTGAGCTCCCATCCCGAGCTTCAATAGCTGCAAGGGCTAGCCTCTCTGAGGCCTTTGAAGCCGCAATCTCTATGATCGTTGTTATTGTAAAGTTAAATCAAATAGATAAGCTAACATCCATGTTTATTTGGAGGGTTTCAGTTCGATTTTTTATTTGGTGAATCGCTTCTTGGTGTGGCCATAGAGAATTCTACGTTGTGGCCGTAGAGACTTGGAATTTTTAGGGTGTTTTTATGGTTTGTGGAGCTGTTTAGCTTCACTGATTGAGGGTTTCAAGAGGGGTTTTTCTTTTCTCTCTATGCTTTTTGTGGTTTGTGTTTTTTTTTTTTTAAATTATAACCTCCTTAAGCTTCCCATCCTTAATATCTATTAAACTCAGTAGAAACATCTATCTCAAATGGAAGGCCCAAGTTTTCAATTGTATTGAAGGCTTGAATTTTGAAAGTCATCTTGATGGATCTAGCCGGCCACAAAATGACACTATTTTTGAGGCATCAAAAGAAAATCAAGGTACCCAGCCTGAACTGTCGAAGGACCCCAAATTTATGGAATGGTGAATAAAAGATAAAATACTATGGAGTTGGTTACTTTCTACTCTCTCCGATGACTTGCTCACAGGTAATGCACCTGAAACCCACTCAAGAAGTGTGGGAGACGCTCTACAACACATATCAAAGGGAAACATTTGCCAATGTTTTCTAATTTAAAACAGAATTGATCAATTTACAAAAAAGGTCTCAATCAGTTACTGAATACCTGAACAAATTCAAAACTATATATGCCCACCTTGCAGCAATTGGCAGTCCAGTAAGTGATCAAGATATGGTCCTCTATACCCTCAAAGGTCTTAGTCCAGAGTTTAAGTCTTTTGAGATCTCCTTGATGACCAAACCACTATTTCCGTCTTTATCAGAACTTCAATCATCTCTTCTCCCATTTGAAGCTCGGTTTGTATCTTCATCAGCTATTAAAAGTCATCATCAAGCGTTGGTGAACACATCATCAGGGCAAAGAGGTGGATTTGTTTGAAGACGTGGTCGTTATGGAGGTAAAGGTCGCAACTCAAATCAGCAAGGCATTCTTAGAGCCAACCCACCTTTCCATCAACCTCTTCAATCAAGAATGGGCATGATACCTCGCGTAACTTGCCAGTATTATGGGTGACATTGACATATTGCTAAAAACTGTTGGGACATCAAAAATGCTTCATCGTCCGACAATGTGCTAGTACATGATTTCAACAATCTATCAACCACTACCCCAATTGATCGTTCTTGTGTTATGGATTCCGGAGCAACTGCTCATATGACTGACGACATCTCTCAACTTAGATGTATGATTCCTTACCATGGTTCTTATATGGTATTCACTAGAGATGGTATTGCCTTACTTATAAGCAATATTGGAACTATGAGTATTTCCACTACCTTCGGTTCCTTAAATATTCCTAATGTTTTACTTGTTCCCAAACTATAGAAACAACTCATATCTGTATCTCAATTTGCTAAAGATTTTAAGTGTTGCTTTGAGTTTACCTCTCATGATTGTATTGTGAAGGATCTACAAAGTGGGAAGGTGATTGCTGAGGGGGTGCTGAGAGAAGGTTTGTATGTGCTTCAAAATGATCAACTCTACGGTCTTGCTACAATAATCTCCAAAGCTAGAAGAGGAGCTACTATGTGGCATGAGCGTCTGGGTCAATCTTCTTGGAATAGAGTTAGCTCTGCCTAATTTTGTTGATGATTTATCTCCTAGTTCACTGTGTTGTTCTTATCAGTTAGGAAAACATTCTGAGTCTACACTTGACACTTCTAGTAGAAAGTCTAATGCTCATCCTGACTTAATTCGCAGTGATGTTTAGGGTCCAGCTCTAGTTACTTCCTTATGAGGCTCTAAATTTTATGTTATTTATGTGGATGATTGTACTCTATTTACTTGGATATATTTTTTGAAGCAAAAATCTGATGTGTTTAATTGTTTTATTAAATTTCACACTTATATTGAGCGTCAATTTGCTCGTAAACTCAAGGCTTTTAGATCTGATGGTGGAGGTGAATTACCTCTCATGTTTTTAAAGAATATTTGAATTGGCAGAGAATTCATCATCAATATTCATGTCCATATACTCCAGCACAAAATGGTGTTACTGAGTGCAAGCATCGTCACATTGTTGAGAGTAATCTTTCCATGATGTGCACGAGTGGTCTACCTCATTTCCTTTGGCCAGAAGCTATTTCTACTGCTATATATCTCATTAACCGATTACTAAGATCTATATTGGACTTTATATCTCCCTTCCAAAAGTTCTTTTGTAGTAAGCCAGATTACTCTTTTCTCCAGATATTTGGTTATGTATGCTTCCCACACATTTATTCCTCTCAAAAACATAAATTTTCTCCTAAAGCTTATGAGTGTAGGTTTATTGGATACATCTCTAAACATAAAGGTTACAAATGTTATGACAAAGTGTCACTACGCTTTTTTATTGCACGACATGTAACATTTGATGAAACTAAGTCTTATTTTAAGAACCAGTGTTCCCAAACTAACAAAAATAATAGCATGTCAAATAATGTATCTGTACCTATTTCAATGTCTTCTCAATTACATGAAAAAATACACTCACTAGCTCCTATCTCCTCTAAAGTTATAGATGAACCATCTCAGCAGCATCACCCTCATCAGTCATCGCCTCACTTTAACAAGTATGATCAACAACCTATTTCCTCTGCAGATGTTTCGGCACCTTCCTACTTTGAACTTAGATGCATCCACCATACCGCAACATGATTTATCTGAAGAACCCTTAACAGTTTCACCTATACCACCACATCGTTTCTCTTGCTTCACACAACCTCCTAGACATTTGTCAGACAATCAGATTTACTTTGCCACCGTTTCTTTTCCTGACACCATCTCTAAGACCTCAAGAATAAAATATCCCATTGAAAGTTATACCTTTATTTATGCAATGCATACAGTACGTTAGTTCATGCAGGCTCCTCGACAACCTCATTGGGAAGTCACAAAAAGGATTTTGAGGTATTTAAAGGGTTCTATACATGATGACTTATTCTATATTTCATTCAGTTCACCTGACCTCAAAGCATACTCTGATGCTGATTGGGCTGGGTGCCCTAATGATCGTACTAGGTCCATTACATGATTTTGTATCTTCTTAGGAAAGAGTTCGATTTCCTGGAGTAGCAAAAAGCAAGCCTCAGTATCTAAATCCAGCACAGAATCATAATATAGAGCAATGAGTATTGTCACGACAGAAATTACTTGGCCACGTATTGCTCTTTAAGGAAATTGGTATTTCCACAATTAAGCCAATCATTCTAGCTTGCGATAATCAAAGTGTCATGCACCTAGCCACCAATCCTATCTTTCATGCTCGAACTAAATACACAAAAGTTGATTATCACTTCATTAGAAAAAAGGTTGTATCAGGGGCTATTTCCATTACCTTTGTTCCTTCATCCCATCAGCTAGCAGACATGTTATCTAAAGCACTAACTAGACCAAGACACCATGAGTCCACAGACAAGCTCTCGATGCACAAGACACATGCTTGGCTTAAGGGGGGATGTTAACAAAGAAATTGTCATTTACTGTTTTTCATAGCATTGTATAGGGTACTTGTTCATAACATTGTATAGGGTATTTGTTTTATTCCTTATACTCAAAATGTGTAAGTGGTTCATGGCTTTGAATGAAGGAAGGAGGGTTCACTTTCTCTCTCTAGGGTTTTAGAAATTTTACAATATGCATTTTGATAAATAAGCCCTCTATTTTGATAATTAGGGGTTATTTTGATAATTACTATGATCTCACTAATATGCATTAGAATAGTCAGGTCTGGAATGAGTCGAACTAGCCCAAAACCCAAACCAACCATGATCTAATTATGTGCATGTGTGTGATCCCCTTTTTTGGGATTTATTACTTTTTCAAAAATATTATCAGAACGTAACTCCAAGTTCTGGCCTACGTTTTTCTTTTTTATTTTCTCAGTTTTGGTTGGAACTCCAAGTTCCAACATGAACACTTCGAAGTAAAAAGACTAGACAAATAGATACCAAAAACTAATATGTTTGACAATCAAATAAATTCAAGAAATCAGTGTTTAAACGTTACTAAAAGTAAAAAGCAAATTGTTTCATGCGGCAGGGGTCATATTTCTACATTTGCGGTCCTCGAAGTATAAAGCATCCAACTTAAAGATGGATTGAA
This sequence comes from Amborella trichopoda, assembly GCF_000471905.2. The sequence continues at coordinate 2,103,707 of NW_006498085.1, read as the reverse complement.
ATAGGTGGTCCATCTAAAAACAATTGAAACTAATGGTTCAAATGTTTTCAGAATAGAATTATTATTTTTATTTTAAAAATTTATTTATTTTTTCATATTCATGATCTCCATGTTAGAGATTACATGTCCTTAAAAATTAGGTCCAAAAATCTGTTTCAAAAATAGAATTTTCAAATGTGACTCATTTCTACATGGACTCATAGAAACTGTGTCCAAAGTAAAATTACTTGATGTGTCAGAAGTCAGAACAACACTATTAAGTTAAGAAGAGTAACAGCCGGAAAAGTTTATGGTGGGTCGGTCAATTGGTATGTTTGGTCTAGTTTTCAAGGATTTGGGCTTGAAATATATCTCGAAGCACTGCAAATCCATTTATGCCACAGATCTATGAATTTGGAGCTTTAAAGCCAATTCATAACTGAGGATCTTTAAGAAAACAAAATAAAAGGTCAAAAAAAAAATTGTACATTTAAAGCTCTTTCTTTGTTTTTTTTTACGAGATTCAAAATCATGGTGGCCAAAATGAGAGACTCATAAAATTTTTGAATTCATTAGATGCATTTTGAAAGGGTGGGTTCACTCGAATATGTGCATCGCCCAAACCTTACCCATACTAGAAATGTTTTACTTCAAAATTTTGAAAATATGGTGAAGTGACATTTACATCTTTTTTGTGAATATTAGAAAGTCCGCTCACATTTTAATCAAGGGATTGTGTACGATGAGACCATGTATCTTTGATACAATGAGGTCACAATTACCCCTAGTTGTTAGATGTCAAATTTGATGATTTAGGGTACGTAACGAAATTTGAGAATTTTTTTTTTTTGAAGTTTGAATAGAGTCAATGACACTCTTACAACTACCCAATTTAAAATTGGACTTGGTTTCTATGAATCTATCGACTCACATGTAAAAATGCAGGCCCCTAAATAATTTATTTTTGAAATATAATTTGATCCTAATTTTTAGGGAATATATAATAATTAACATGGAGATTATTAATCTACAAAAATTAAATAAATTTTTAAAAATAGAAATGATATTTTTTAGAGAAAATATTTGAACCGTTGATTTTACTTTTTTTTTAGAGAATTATTGTGATCTCCTTGTACCAAAAGTAAATGGTCTCTTTGTATACTTTTCTTTTAATCAAAACATAGTTTTCAATACGCGTCCAACCGGTTGACCACTGACTGGTGCATTGTTGGTTTGGTCCAAAATGAAAATCGGGTTTGGTAAAAACCAGTCAAAATTAATATTTCACTGGTTTGGACTAGTCCTTGTTGGAATTAGGTTGGGTGAAATGGGGGCAAAATATGGTACGATTTGCAAAATTAGATCTCGAACTCTTGTCGTTTTCGGGTACGCAAGAGCGTTATCTCAAGACGATATTTGCCCCTTTTCGATATAGTATTTGACATGCATAAGAAGGGCACTTCATCCTCGAGATACATGAAAACAAAGAAGTCTATTACAATGTTTCTAAGCTCTATGCACCCGAGCTTGGAACTCACACATGAGACACTAGAATCTTGATAGTTTAGAGAAAGAAAGAGATCAAATGAGTAGAGAGAGAGAGTTTAGTCTACTAGTTTACTTGCTGGAATTATATAGAATGATCTATTGGGATAGGCTAAAAAATTGTTCTAAGTGTCCAACTCGTATGGGTGAGAGGGTCGTTATTATAGAGCACTAAGAGGGTACCGATTTAGTAATGTGGTGGTTGCATGGACTATCTAACAGCTACATGTTACATGTACCCCAATAGCTACAAGTTACATGCACTTGATGACTGCTGTTACAAGCCTCTATCTCATCAACGGCTAGACGACCGTTGAATGTTCCACATGCATCAACGACTAGATGGCCATTGGATTCCCTTACGAAGGCCTCCATCTTGGAAGTTCCACACGCATCAACGGCTAGATGACTGTTGGATTCCCTTACAAACTGGGCTCACAAAAAGATGATGAGCCATGAGCCCAACCCGCACACATGCACAGGCGAGGGGCGCTCATACGAGCGAAGTGCAAAGTGTGCCATCAAGCGCCCTTGCGCCCATGCCCATGCCCTCGCCCTCGCACATGCACATGTACGTCGCATGCTTCACGTGCTCTGCATATGTACCTTCTCTCTCCTTTATACATATATTATATTGTATGAGAATACGTGCTTTTAAATACAGCGCAACAAACTCTTTCATCTTCAATGTAGGACTCAAACCCACTTCTTTCTCTCTCTACGAAGGCATTTTAAGAAAGTACAGTAAAACCAAAGATGTTATTTTAAAATACTCTTAAGAATTTTTCAAGCAAAAAATACTAACAATTTTCTCCGCTATTTCAAAATAACAAAACAAAATATAGGAAACACATTATTTGTATACCATGAAAATATCTTTTGATTTTAACTTTTACTTAGAGTGTACACTACAAAGTCCATCAAGTACCGTGGTAGCGTATAACTTTGAATCAGGTTGCTTATCTATGAGACCGATAGTATAATTCACAAACAATATTCAAATCTAGTGCCTTTTTAACTGCCAGCACGTTTTGGGCCTAGTGCTTATATTCCAATTTCATAAGTTCTCTAGAGACGAGTCCATCTCATAGGAAGCAGTGTTACTTCCACATTTATATATGTGTGTCTATTAAGAGTGATCTTGTATATAAAACACTTCGACTTATGTATATTAGACTATAGACAACATTAAGAGCTTAGCTCATCCTATTAACATACATGTCATCACTCGATTTATCCACCGAATGGATTTTCTATGAATGAGTGTTTTTCATATTTTGTCATCTAGTGACCAAACTAACAATACATACAGTTTGTTTTTACCACGTTGAACTTAGAATTTTGAGATTACAAATGACTAAGTTAGTTTCCCACTTACTCAATGGACTCTAGCCCCATTTGTTTTGACATCTTACTAATGTCATCATTTACAAGGCCTTTAGTCAAAGGATTAGCCAAATTTTCCTTTGATCTTACATATTCTACACTAATCACTCCATTCTCAATTAACATTTTAATAGAGTCATGCCTTCTCGCAATATATGTAGATTTTCCACTATATATATAATTACAAGCTCTTACAATAATAGCTTGATTACCACAATATATTGTTGTTACATGTATTGGTTTTGGCCATATGGGAATGTTACATACCAAATTCTTTAGCCATTCGACTTCTTTGCCGACAGAGTCTAAAGCAATAATTTCAAACTCCATAACAGAGCGTGAAATACACGTTTGTTTATTTGACGTTTATGATATCGCATCACCCACTAATGTAAATATTCTATTTAGATGTTAATAGTGAATCTTGAATTTCATTATTCTAATTAGCATCACTATACCCTTCCAACACTTCGAGATAAACCACATATTTTATGTCATAATTGGTAGTTCTTTTCAAGTATCTTAATACTCGAGATATAACATATCAGTACACTTTACTTGGATAACTTGTATATCTATTAAGTTTGTCAACCGCGTATGTAATGTCAGGCCAAACTACCAATTACCCTAGCATATTCAAGTTGAGATATACATCTCCTATTATTTTTCTTTAACTTAACATGAGGATTTATAGGGGTAGAGACTGACTTACGATCAATATACTCAAATTTATTAAGCATTTTCTCAATGTTGTAAGATTGAGTCAAGATTAATATTTTTTCTTTTCTCAATATTTTGATACCAAGTATCACATCTGCCTCTCCTAAGTCATTCATATCAAAGTTAGATGTGAGGAACTTTTTAGTTTCCTCCACAATTTCTAAATTAGAGCTAAAGATAAGTACGTCATTTACATATGAACAAATTATGACACATAAAGAATTCATTTTCTCATTTATCAGTCTCATTTCTTTTAAAACCATTTAACATCAACACAATGTCAAAATTTTGATGCCATTGTTTAGGTGCTTGTTTTAGTCCATAAAGATATTTAACTAGTTTATAAATTTTATTCTCATGACCTGACATTACAAACCCTTCGGGTTGTTCCATATATATTTCTACATCTAAGTGTCCACTTAAGAAAACAATTTTTACATCCATTTGATAAATACTAGATGATTAGTAAAGGCTATTGCTCAGAGCAATCTAATAGTAGCAATTCTTGCCATAGGTGCATATGTGTCAAAATAATCAATGTTTTTTTTTGTTGAAAACCTTTAGCAGCTATTCTTGCTTTATATTTATTAATAGAACTATAAGAATTCATACTTTTTAAAAAATCCATTTACAACCAATGGGTTTAGAAGTTGGTGGAAGATCTACTAATTTTCAAGTTTTACTAGCTATTATGGAATCCATTTCATTATTTATAGCTTTCCTCCAAAAAATTACATCTATTATGGAATCCATTTCATTATTTATAGCTTTCCTCCAAAAAATTACATCTTGAGATGACAAAGCTTCATCTAGAGATGTGGAATCTTCCTCCACATTTGAGACTATAGGTAAGGAATTCAAAATTTTATTTTGATTAGCCTCAACAAGATAAATATAAAAAATAGTTCCAAAGTTATAAGATGGATCACTTCTAATTCTTTTACTTCTTCTTGGTTCTATTATTTCATCATTATTATTTTCTACCTGTTCTTCATCAACATATTTCATCATTTTCATGATTTTCATTTTGCATGCTACTTGATTCATTCACTTCACTTTTACAAGTGAGATTTTCAAAAAATCCAACGTCTCTAGATTCTAAAATTGTATTAGAATTTAGATAAAAAAATCTATAAGCTTTACTATTATGAAAATATCTCACAAAAACAAATTTAGATGTTCTAGGACCCAATTTATTTTTTTTAGGATATGGAAGTCTAACAAGTGCAATACAACCCTACACTTTGAAAATATTCAAAGAAGGTTTTTTTATCAAAGCAAAGCTCATAAGTGGTCTTATCATTCTCTTTATATGGAATTCTATTCAAAATAAAACATGCACTTAAAAAAGCTTCACCCTACAAATTCAATGGCAATGAAGAAGAAATAAACATTGCATTTACCATTTCAATTTAAGTTGTACATTTTGTTGAGGGGTATATGGAACAGTTACTTGATGAATAATACCATTATTTTTACAAAATTCATTAAAGTCATTTGACAAATGTTTTCCTCCTCTATCACTTTTAATAATTTTGATTTTCTTACTAAGTTGATTTTCAACTTCAGCATTGAAAACTTTAAATTTTTCAAAACCCTCATCTTTATGTCTAAACAAATAAACATAAGAAAATCTAGAAAATCATCAATAAAGGTAATAAAATATCTTTTACCACTTCTAGTTAGAGCATTATTTAAATCACATATATCACTATGTATAAGTCTTAACAATTCACTATTTATTTCAACTAAAAGAAATGGTTTTCTAGTAATTTAACTTGTACACATACATCACCTAAAAAGTTTGTCCAAAAAAAACGAGACAAGGAAAGGGAAAGAAAACTTTTTAAACATGTGGTACATACCTCTATCTAATCTCTCCCAAAAAAATTATATTTCTTATAGTTTTTATTTCCTAATTTTTATAGAGGAGAAAAGAGAATCGATTATCTCTCTTATAAAGCTGGTAGATTTGGAGAAAAAGAAAAAAGAAGAAGAAGCTAGATATCATTATCTGAAATATCTTTTCTTTGCCTATCAATAAAATTTATTGCTATATTTTAAAATTCTCCTCCAAAAATCACTACCATGTATCCTTCACTTTCTCTTATCTACTCTTGTATCCTATGTATCTCTTTATCTTTCTTTTGAAGATTCTCAGTCTATCTCTCTCTCAAAATGGATATCTCTTCCCCCTCTCTCTCCCCAAATGACGGGGATATACAAATAAAGTTTTTATCCTACAATCTTTATAGCATTAAAATTCTTTTAACATGCATTCATCCCTTAACTTTGGTTTAATAATACAGTATAGGTATCACCAGGAAAATATTAAGCCACCGCTTTCATTATGTTTTCGACATAACAAGCTCAATGTTAATAGATATCATTTATTTTTCAAAATTTACCTGAGTAGCCGCTATATTTTAAGATTTTATTTTTTCTATTTAAAACTTTAAATATCAACCATCAGGCCAAATAGAGTAGTGCAATCAATACTAGGCCATCTGACTTGTTGCCACCTTTAATTTTATCATAAGGGCTATCTATTTGAAACATTTATCCTAGTATTTTACATAGGAAAAATTATCAAAATACCCGAACTAAGATCAACTATTTAACATTGTAACCATATTGTTTGATTAAATTTTAAAATACCCACAAAAGACCAATGATCATGGGTTCAAATAGTGTCAAAACCATAAACTGCAAAATAATGCATCTCTTGTGGGTATTTTGAAAATCGCCCTTTGTGAGCATGAGTTCACACTATATGATCGAAAAATAATCGTGGATGGACGATGATGGACAGAGTGATACCCACCGTCTGATCATAACATACATCACTCTCTCCATTGCCATTTGTCCTTAGATTGGACGGTAGCTATCCTACTGTAGCTTTTCCATGGTCCATGCAATTAATGAGTTGCGAGTACAAATTAACAATGGATGTGGTTTGCATGAGGTTGCAACTTTAAACCATCGGATTAAGGCCCACCTCCAAATTTTATCATAACATATAAATTTGGTATAAAAAATTATTATGATTATCTAAAAATCTATTTTCATCTTTAATTATAAAATTTTAAACAAAAAAATTAGTTCAGATCAAATAGATCTATAAACATATGAAAATCGTGAAATAGACGGTCTAGATAATGTGTTGCAAGATGCATTCTTTTTAGGACTCGAAATCTTCTTCTTTTTTACATATTCATAAATCGAGATGATCAATTAAGAGGTTTTTCAACATTAAAACAACTTTTACTAATGGATTTTTAAGGTACAACTTTAATTCTACATTTTAAACTTGCATCCGTATATAAACTTTTCCCATTGATATCGGCCCACACATGGGAAAGGTTTGCACAGTATTTAGCATGGCTATAAAATCATTGTGCTCGTAACTGTCATCATAATTCGATTAATGAATGGACGGATGATGATGGATATAGTTCAAACCCACAGATCATGCACGACCATCACTGTCCATCGTTCTATTGGACAGTGCTAAACACTCATGATCATGTATTTTGTACGGTGAGATGGATCATAGTCGAGCTTTGTTCAACTCTGTGACATTTACAGGGCCTACCCACAACTCGCTCTCTCTAGAGCCAAATGTTACGCATATGCTTCATTTTCTCTCTCTCTAGATTTCAGTTTGATCTAAATGTAACATTTTTCACATCTGATCTCCCAGAGTTTCTCTGAAACACCTTTTTTTGCAGTTAATCGAGGTATTTTTGTTTCATTCCTTCTGTGTTTTCTCTCTCTAGGTATGTGGTTTATTCTATGAACTGTGAAGGGGTTTGGAGTATTGGGTATCAAATACAATCGCGATTTATAGAGAGTGAAAGCAGAAACTTCTCTTGTTCCTTCAATTGCTTTGCTTCATAGAGTTTCGTGGTTTTGAAGAGAGAGAAAATACATGAATTTAAACAAATGTTTTTCAATTGGGATCTCCCACTTCTTGTATGCTTAAAGGGATCTGCGTTGCTGAGTTTCATATGTAATTTCTAGAGAGAGAGAGAGACGGTTGGCATGTTCTTCATTATTTTGTAGCATAGAGCTGTTTGGTGGTCGTGTGGACAGAGAAAGTGCAGAATCTTACTGGGTTTTGGAAACTGGGATTGATATTCATGCTGTGATCCTCAGATCTTGGACTCCTCCTTGTAAAAAATGGAGTATATAGCTCCACTGGAGAGACCTAATTTGCTTCGTGGCCTATAATTTGAGTTTGATGGTTGCAATGAGAGTGAAAGTGCTGCTTTCTTCTAGGATTTCATTCATGAAATGGAGGTTCGTTCTTTTATACTCGGATCTTGGAGCTCTTTCGGCCTAAAAATGGAGTATATGTCGAAATTAGAAAGATCCAATTCTCTCATTGGAATTTTGTGGAAAGTTTGTTTGTCTGAGGGAACTTGAGCTGAAAAATTATAGGGTTCTTCTCAACATTCAAGAAAAAGTTTTGGATTTTCGCCTTTTTCCTGCATTGATGTTGAGGGCGACTTGTTGAGAATATTGTGGGCGAAGTTTTAAGCAAGAAGAGATGTTTTGGCGTGAAAGGGATAGGGAAAGAGAGAGAGAACAGAATGGCACTCCTCTTTGTGGCCAGGTCCGAGTCCTCGTTGTCGGCGACTCAGGTACTTTGTCGTTAATTAAATTAAATTGCATTGTCTGTGAACTTTTCATAGCTGAAACTTACACAGGTAGTTGTATTGGATTCAGAAATTGTTTCATGACTACATGTAAAATTTTACAAATTTCTTCAACTTTTCAACGGTAAAGTTATCTTTATTATCTTTTTCTTAAATTTTTTTTTATTGCATTTGTATTTTTTTATTGTTGTTATTATTATTCTTGACATATGGTTCACTTGCATAATCCTTCTGATGTACTATAGTAATCTAGTTATTATGATGATTATACCACTGTTCACTAGGAATTACTCTAGAATAATACTTATTCATAAAAAAATTGAATAGTTTTGGCAAATTATCCATTCTGTCATACCACCTAAAGGGTGCTCCATGTGACATCGAAAAGTCTCATGAGAATGCCGAGTTATTAGTACACTTCATCAGGAGCTAATCTGAAGAGATTTATAAAAAAAAATTGACTCGGTTTAGTGAATGATCCATTGAGCAATACCTAAAGGGAGCTCTTTATAACATCGTGTTGGAAATCCTTTGCTGCAGTCATCACCACACATTGGTGATGTAGTCACTCTTTGAAAGAGAAAGATGAATAAGCATAACTAGTGAGGTTCTGTCATTTATCAATTTAGGGCTTTAAACCCCTTTACAATTTACAAAGATAAACAATAATGACTTAAAATGTCCTCGGGCATGACAATGATGTTCCCTGTATTTTAAACCCAGATTAGGTATGAATGTTCAAGGCCCGGTCCGAGTCAGCTTGGCGAGTCCCAAGTTGGACCGATCAACACTTGGTCAAGACTCTAAGCACAAAATGTTTTTTTTTTTTTTGAAGGACCTGACTAACTTGGACAAGACTTGTTCAATACTGGGGTTGCCTGAGTCAGGGTCATTCAGAACTAGCACTCTATGAGCTCCAAGTGGCTTGGCGAGTCTCAATCAGATTCATCGAGTTTTAAGCATTGGATATCCTCATGAAACTTATTTACAAGGTTACTAAGTCAACAAAAAAAAACAAGTAAAACATGAATGTATATGATAAAACTTCCCCTACTAGCATTTCCCCCAAAACTGATGAGTTGGAATCCTAGAGCATCAGTTTAGTAGCTAGATACTAATGTCGTGTTTGGTACCCCACTTTCATGAATGTTTGGACCGATTGATGCTCAAAGGGGACCTAAGAAAAAAGGTCCCAGATCGCAAAGAAGGCAGTAGTGTTATTTGCATGCAGAGGAGTGGGAGTAGAAAAGTGAAACCCTGATCACGAAGAAGGCGGTAGCCAGACAATCTCATTAGATAAGCTAGCATTTCAATGCATAAACTCTGGGCTGGATCCAGAGACATTGTATTGTTTCTTATTTCTCCCGAAAATCAACAACTAATCTAAGAAAATGCCAAAGCTATAGGTCAATTGTCTGGTACCAAGCAACCAGCCCAATCAGCATTTACATTAGTGATGACTCCATGTTAGAAGCTGAAAGAAAGTGGTGCTCACGATCTAATGTGTTGTGAACATAATGGATGGCCTTTGAACAACAGTCAAATGACAGCAACGAGTATTTGATATGAGCGAACTGACAACATGGGCAATGTCAAGGCGCATCATAGTGAGATATACAATGTTCCCAATAAGTCCTCATTTTTTCAATGAAATAATAAGTTTTTGATGGAGGCAAAATTATTTTTGTTTTTAATTTTTATTCAATTTCAAATGATGTATATTATAATTTTAGTTTTAAGGTTTATTTCTACGGTTTTTTGGTTTTTTACGGATTCTAAGTTTTTTATATTTTTTATTTGCTTCATGAGTACTATTCACAAGCACTGTTTATAGGGGTACAACTGTCATTACGAATTTTAAGTTTAAGTTAGGATATATGAGTAATGTATAATTTATTTGGACACTTTTTGTACTTGGAAGATTAAATAATATTATAAAGAGGTGCGTGGGGACCCTTGGGAGAAGGCAGTCACATGATTTTCCAGAATTGAGAAAAAGACAAGCTCAGGCTTTTGTAACCCTAGCTTGGGTGTGGAGAAGAAACCCTAGATTTATTTGAATTGTGGTTGTCTTTGCCTTGTTCCTTGCTGATTTTACCTATTTCTCAAATTTTCTGCATAAACTTGGTCTCAGAGCTCAGGGTTTCTTTGACAGCAAGGCCAAGGAACTACAAACAAATCTAAAGTTTGCTGATTTTGACCCAAGTTTTGCCAAATCAACGTACATTTTGTGGATTTCAGCAGTTTTGGTGATCACATGCCTATTGTTTATGATCTTAGTGAATCCATCGCAAAGAGAAGGGACTATGGAAGGGGGGTTTTGTAGACCCTCGCTGTGATCTCAAAGATGACAAAATTAAGGAACTTGAAAGGTAAGTTTTGTACTTGATTCAATAGTTTACGAGACTCAATAATGGGCAAGACGGTGATCTTGTAGCCCGAGAGGTAGGCCTTTTCACTTTTGCACTCAGCGTGGGGAATCGAGTGATGAGGATAGGGATAGAAGACCTAGACTTAGGTTTTCGATTTGAAGGGTGAGATTCTTGATGTTGACAGAAATCGTGTTCGAAATCAGCAAGTTTTAGATTGGGGTTTACCACCAATCTTCAATGCATACTCCGATGAACAACAAGACCGTTAGGGGATCCGATGTATGATGAATGTCAAGATGATGATGAAAATATTTTAAAAGAGAGTGAATAATAATGAAATAAGGTAGTAGGGGGACTCATCCAAATCATGGCAATTGAAAATCTCATTGATATCAAAGAGGTAGAGCATTTAAGAGATTTAAGGCATTGGTATCAGAGTAGCGCAATGGAAGTGTGGTTAACTCATAAACTGTAAATTGTGGACCTGATTTCAAAAAAGTGATGAAATAGATGTTGAGAAAACCTCTAAAGACCATAAAATTGAGTATGAAGTTTCCTACATATTTTCAATAGGAGTTCAAGAATAGCTGTATTGATAAATTTGCATTGATTCCTCAATATGCATATCAGGATCCATTTCTTGAGGAGTTCTGTTTTTACCATGAGTAATATTTGAGCCGACAAAGAAAACAAAGGTTGAAGAAGGTGGTTTTGATGCTGATTTAATCTTGGCACACTTTCAAACTCGAGGATGAGTTTTCTTCAACAATGGGAGAATACTGGAGGCAAATTTATTTTTATTTTTAATTTTTATTCAATTTAAAAGGATATATATTAGTAGTTTAAGTTTAAGGTTTATTTCTAGAGTTTTTTGGTTTTTGAGAAATGGTTACCTTTATGAAGTTTTTCATTGAAGGTGATCTGACTGGCACTATTAGGTTACCCTGTGGCTTGTATCTAGTGAATTGATGAGCCTGATATTTAGGATCTGATTTCGTCCTTCTTCAATGTTTGGAAAAACTGTTACGCATTGAGCACAACCACAAAAGTGCATTATTTTTATTCACCTTGTTTTCCGTTCTCCTCCCCCCCTCCCCCCAAATAGGGAAAAACGAAAAGAAAAGAAAAAGAAAAAGAAAACAAGGGTTTGAGCAGTCAATATGAAGGATCTTTTACTGTCCATTGAATATACACTCCGGAGTCACATTTAAAGCAGGGGCCACCTTCTAACAAATGGACGGTTTTGAGGTGTGGTCATTGTTGTAGAAACTGATAGTAGTACATAGAAAATTTCTCCTCAATTTTATGTTTGGCCATTTGCTCAGATTTTATTTTTAAGTTTTTAATGCACTTCAAACCCATCCCATAATTCTGGTCCATACTGTTTTATGCCTCTTAATCATTTTGAATGGCTTCTGGTGTTCTTATTGTCCTGTTTTCACCTGACAATGACACCCATATAAGGAAACAAAAGGAATTGGGGTGATTTATTTCATAACTTGTGTTTGGTGCTGATTTTCGTAAGCATTTGGAACATTTCCTGCTAATATTCATACCGCGTTTTTGCTGCATCATATCCCATACTTTTTTAGTCTGCCTACTGCCTCAATACAAAATCTGGAGAGAAAATTGATGCTCTTTCTGAATGAGTAAACTAAACAACTAGTAGCATGTAGGATCCATGCAATTTTCCAGCTAGGAGCCTGGGTTTATGATCCGAAATTCTGAACTTTTTGGTTTAGGCTGTATATTTATTGTGTACCTGATATACAAACTGAATAAACAATGTCATAGTATTCTTATGATAGTAATTTTAAGATAGATTCCTTTACCACTTACATGAAATTTATTTTTTATAGAGTATTCAGTTCATGTAATATTTCATATGACTGTTCTTAACCAAGGAATTCTTCTATTACATAGTTTTCCATTAAGAAAGTTTCCATGTATTTGAGCCTACGTTGCCCACATAGAAACTTGGGTACTTCTATTTTTTCCCATATTGTATGAGCCTATAAATTCCATCATTCCTTTTTTCTGGTTGCATGAGACAATTTGGTTTTTTATGGTTTACTATTAATCATACTAGATTTATTTTAAAAAAATAATAATCTCACAAGAACTTTCCAAATCTCTGCAGGTGTGGGGAAAACATCTCTTGTTCATCTAATTGTTAATGGTTCTTCTATTGCTCATCCGCAGCAAACAGTTGGGTGTACGGTGGGTGTGAAGGTAATGGTTATTGCCTGGTGGTTATGATGTTATGGAAGTCTGTCTAAACTCTAAACTGGTGTGTGTATGTGTGCATGCATCTATTAAGACCCATGCAATGCACACACACAGAGGCACAAAGAGTTGGTGGTGATGTTTTCTAATTGAGCAATTGCTGAGTTGGTGTTGTTTTCTTATCTAGCATGTTGCATATGGTAGCTTCAGTAGCTCTTCCAATAGCATCAATGGTGATGGTGAGAGAGACTTCTTTGTGGAGCTTTGGGATGTCTCTGGACACGATCGGTACAAGGACTGTCGATCTCTTTTCTATTCACAAATCAATGGTCAGATTTACTTACTATATACTTACACTCTCTCTCTCGCTCTTCCATTCTCTCTCTCTTTCTCTTAACTTCTGCCAGAATCTGCACAATGCAAAAGTTGGATTAGCACTAGACATTTAGTAAGTAATGTTAGGTAATGCTTGTGGGGAAAATAAAATAAATAAATTAAAGAGTAAGAAACAGAATAAAAAAAGAATAGTATGATGAAGCAGCAAATAAAGGTGTGATAATATCTGAGCAAAATACAAAAAAATGAAAGGATGGTTAAATGAAAAAGATATTTAGAAACGTAAAAGAAAATGAAGAACTAAAGCGAAAATAAAAGAAATGAAGAAAAAAAAAAAATAGAAAGACGGTAATATGGTCTAGAAAATAAATAAACAAAAATAATGCTACAAAAGTTAAATTTGGATGAAGAACTGCGCCATCCCCCCAAAAAACTGAAAAAGGAGGGAATCAATAGAAAGAGAGAAATCCATTCACACACATGAGATTCACCATACTACTATTACGACCTGTTGGAACAAGTTAAAAGATAATGGCAACTATGATTTATGCATCACCTTCTTTTGTTGTCTATTTGTTTCTTTATGTAAAATCTCTGCGAGAGAATTGGGTCCTGTTGATATTATCTCATGAGATATCAGTTTTATGACCACCATATTAACACATAGTTCTATGCATACAGGTGTTATTTTTGTCCATGATCTATCCCAAAGGAGGACCAAATTAAGTTTGAGCAAGTGGGCTTCAGAGGTTGCAGCCACAGGCACATTCTCTGCCCCTTTGGGTTCAGGTGGCCCTGGAGGGCTGCCAGTCCCTTACCTTGTTATAGGCAACAAAGCAGATGTAGCAGCAAAGGAGGGTACACAGGGAAGCAGTGGAAATTTGGTGGATGCCGCTCGTCAATGGGTTGAGAAGCAAGGCCTGCTCCCGCCAAGTGAAGAGCTTCCTTTGACTGAGAGCTTTCCAGGCAGTGGTGGTCTACTTGCTGTAAGAATTGGCTGTTTCTTTTATTTATATTAAAAATGGGTGCCTCTTCTTTTTTGGTGGTTCGGCAGTAGTATTTGAACTTGGATTTTGGTGTTGCAATTGTCAACTCCTTAACCAATGATTAAAAAATTTGTGGAGTCCGCTTGGACGTGCCCAAGTTACTCAGGCTTGGCACCCTACCGAGCCTGGAAGCCTCCCAAACTTGGGGGTAACTCTATTTGTATGATTTTGAGCCAAAAATCACCCGTTTAAGCCCAAATTTGGCACATAGCTTTTGTTTTTTCATGATCTATACACTAGATAGATCAAACTTGAGGAAAAATAAATAAATTTGATAGATTTGAGAGATTGAAGATTTCAACCTAGGTTTTGGTTGATTGTGAAAAATTGTGAGTTCTTCACAATGGGAGGTCACCATTCCATGAAATTTGATCCCTAAGCCTATTTTTGGTTCTTCATCCAATCATAGGCTTATTTTACTTAGAAAAAAACACAACTTTTGGATTTTTGAGATTTTAATTTTCGGATTCACTATTCATCCAAAGTATTAGGAGCGCATATCTCCTAGATTCAAACCTGAAACTCAAAACTGGTTTGGAGGTTTCGCTTGGGGTCGTCTAAGGAAACTTTGACAAGGATTTGAGGCATCGATTCGCATCGAGCATCAAGATCTCTGAACTAGGAGTAATTTCAGCGAGTACAACCAATGTCATCAAATAACTACCATTTTCCATTCTTTAAATCCTTTTTTTGCTGTTTATCTCTATCTTAATTTTTACTTGTGTTTTATATTTTTACTGATTTTCTGGGATTTCCCCCCTTTGTTCAGCTTTTTTAAGGTCCTTTTCACGCTCAGCATGGACATGGGCGAGGCAACTCAGACTCACCTGGGTAACACGGCTAGGCCAGGGGCCTTGTTTCGCCGCCAAGCCAAGTAGTAAAACAATTGTCCATCACTAATCAAGCCCAAGCCCAAATCCCAGATGGGTGCCATCTTTTATTGAGTTGTTGTTTGTTTGTGTATAATCATTTCTCTTATCCGTCTCATTTATCGTTGTGTTTAAATGATAGTCTATAAGTCACATTGTTTACTTGAGAGACTATTAAAATGCCTCATTTGCAAAGTATTAGTGGTGAGTGATTAGTTGTAAAAACATGCAGAAAACAATTACTGGTTTTTGTGAGAATCACAAACCTGTTATACATTCTCGGCAGATGAGGTGCAATACCCTCTCGTTTTATGGGAGCATCGATGTTAGCTTGTGTTGCTTGGACATAGGTTCAACACGTTTGATTCCCCACTCTTCAAAAATAGTACTCAGTTATTGGAGTGTATGTGCACACACGTGTGTGCATATGGGTGAGTAGAGTTTCTCATGACTTATTTGATTGTACATATACAGGCTGCAAAAGAAGCTAGATTTGACAAAGAAGCCCTGACAAAGTTCTTTCGTTTGGTATGTTTCCTTGTTCTTTGATTTGCTATGAGACCGTTTATCTTCATTACAAGGTCACAATTACTACTGGCCATTAGATGTCAAATTGAATGGCTTGAGGTGTGACACAAAGTTGGACAAGAGCAATTGTGACCACCTTGTATTAAAAGTAAATTGCCTCATTATATAGTTGAGAGAGAGAGAGAGAGAGAGAGAGAGAGAGAGAGAGAGAGAAGAGAGAGAGAGAGGAGGAGTCGTAGTTGTTAGTTAGTAGTATATATATAATAAGTAATAGTAATTAGTTTATTTTAGTAATTAACGTTACTTACTACTTAGTT
>NW_006498085.1:2058854-2084378 GCF_000471905.2 Amborella trichopoda | reverse complement strand
GTTCTATTGTTTCTTCTCTCTCTCTCTCTCTCTCTCTCTCTCTCTATATATATATATATATAGATAGATATCCATCCCCCTGAGGCTGTTGAGTGAGCTTCCTCGGTGTTTTTGTTGGGAGTTCTCTTTTTGTTTAACATTTTCCTCTGTTTAATCTTGATTTAATTTCTTGACCATAGTTTCTTATACATTTGTCATGGTTTTGAAAATTCGTACTCTGTTCCATTATCTTTTGTACTTCAATAGCTTGGTGATATTCTTTCGACTGGTGCTAATATTTCTTTCGAGAATTACTTTTCGAAAATCGTTTTGTTCTTATTGAAATTGCCCTCTTCTTAGAGCTGCATAAACAAGGCAAAGAAAAACGAATCTTGCTTTGTTTGTAAAAAATAGTTCCGATGCTCGAACCCTTGGCCCCCAGTCAAACAGATGCTCGAACCCTTTGGCCCCCTCAGTCAAACAGATGTATACCTATTATGGAGTAAAAACTAGCAGGTATGTAGCTCCCTTAAAGCTTTAACTTATGGGATTATGTACAATGAGACCATTTATCCATTTATCTTAGACACAAGGAGGTCACAATTACTTACAATCATCCGATGTGAAATCTAATAGCATGGGTTGGTTATGTTACAAAATTCGAGAAATGTTTTTTTGAAGTTTGAGCTTGGTCAATGGAATAAATGAAGCCATTTAATTTTACATTCAATGGTTAAAATTAATTGTGACCATTTTGTACCAAGATAAATAGTCGTATTATATACTTTTCCTTAACTTATTTTTCTGAAAAAAGATTACATTTTTCCCCGGCAACTGTGGATGAGAGCTGCTGAGAACCCATCCAATACATAGGACATGGGGCTAGATGCTCTGCTGGATGCCCTAGTGGCCCGATACCCAAATCGCTATTTCTGTCCCTACTTTGGAGCCCAATCCTTGAGTCCTCTAGCCTAGTCTGAACTTGTCATTCTCCTAAAATGTGGCCCTGTTTTGAGCTCTCTACTCTGTGAATCATTGTTCCCCATCTCTTCTCTGCCTCTCTGACCTTCCCCACCCTTTGGACTGGCATCCATGTGCCCTCTCTCTTTCCTCCCTTTTCCTCTCCTCTTCAACAGACTGGTTTTATCTCATTGCTCTCATGCAGACCATTGCAACAAAGATGAATTACTCTGAGAGATGAACAAGGCTCAATTGCAGGGCATTGAATATTTACAGGCTTGCAAGAGGAATAAGAAAGAAGAGAAATGAAGTAAGGCAATAGTGAACTCATTGAAGGCCTCTTTTTGGAAAAGTGTTCTATAGCATTAGATCCTGCATAATGTTGTTATGTAGGCCCTAATATTTGTATGTCCCGTCCTTGTATCGATAGTAGGGTCGGGTTTGCACCATCCAAATTAAATGGACAATGCAGATATGTAGGTCTACACTAAGTAGGTCATAAAGCCCGGGGTTTGGTCCAAAAGGTAGGGATGGAAAATAGTGCCGTCTCCAGGGGTCATCTGGCTATCCTGTAGCCCTTATGGCGGGCGCTCTTCATCGGTCCATCTGGCTATCCTGTAGCCCTTATGGCGGGCGCCCTTCATCGGTCCATCATACGGCTAAGAGGGGGTCTAAGCACCTCTTTTCCACTTTCTGTACGATCTTTGAATCTTTTATTTTGTCTTGTCGATCCGAAGAAATTCACACACATATACAACCTAAAATCTCCCATCAGAGAGAAAATCTGGAAATGAGAGGGAGAGAAGCTGGAAATCACATTCACACATAAAAGAAAACCTAAAATCTCCAACTGAAAGAGAGACAAACTGGAAATCTAATAGAGAGAAGGGGGGGAACACGTGGGTCAGGAGTGGAAATTGGAGAAAGTTTTGAATTAACTTCTAAGTTGCGTATGATTTAACAAACAAATTGATTTTTAATTCTAACTTCTTGATTTCTTTGCACTTCCCCCTAAATATATGAATTTAAGATGCACAAGAAGTAGCATGGCTCCACAATTTACGAAAGGTTAATGAATTTTGAAGTAACTCTCTCTTCTTAATTCTATTTTACTAGAAAATGATAATTCTCACTCTAATCTACTACTAAGCCATGTTACTACCGAAGGCAATGTTTCAAAAATCAGAATTTGGATCTAATTCGTCGGGTCTAGTTTCCATAACAAGATCAAGCAATTCTCAATCCAAATAAAATTTTATTTAACTTTATAAACATATAATATTGGATCAGAATTCATGATAGAGACGCAAATCAGGCAATTCTCAATTCAAATAAAGCTCTACTTAACAAATAAGTTAATATATTAGCATGAAATATTGGATAAGAATTTATGAAGAGATGCGGCAAAATTTTATACTGGTCGCCAACTAATACAACCTCCGTTCTTTCTCATCAGAGAATAAAAAATGAGGGAGAGAATTAAAAATTCAAAGAGTCTAACAAACCACCGACTTTCTACCATTAAATTATTGTTCAGTAATGCTTTTGTACTTGTATGATTGTGTCATGTGCTCTTTTGAAATCTTAAGTTTCAGCAAATTCCCTGAATAAAAAAGGGGGTAAATTCCTTGAATAAAAGAGCAGACAGGATTTCCTTTGGGTTTGACCATTATTTCTTAACATAAATGCAAGTTGGTCCTACATGGACAAAAATGTACATTTAGCCCTGCAACCAAAACACTTTCTTAAAAGAGTTTTTACGTCTCAAAGCACCCTTGAAATACCTTCAATGCATTTAAATGTCATTTTGAGCGACAGGTATTTGGAAATGCATATTACTAAGGGCAAGCTTTCTATGCTTCCTCTACAACATAGAAGTTCTATTATCCCCTTTATCCAACCGTCCATTCTGAAATGGAGGATTAAGATTGTTCCAATCATAATGTTAGGTCTCTACACTATTTTATTTTAAATTTTTTTCTGTAAACTATTTTGACACCAAATTTTGAACGTCCATTCCTCTATTAAACTCGCACTAGCAAAAAACATAAAAAAAATATTTTCAGTAAAATAAAATGATCAAAATATCCCTGAAAATTTTAAGGAGTATTTTGGTCATTATATTTTATTGAAAAATTATTTCTAATATTTTTTATAGGTGCACCCCAATGAGAAGATGGCATGTACCAAATTTCATATTCATACAATTTGTATAAAAAAACTAAAAATAAAATACTTTGAAACGTCGGATCTAAGATCAAACGGTGAGTGGCTCTCTCGATCAAAATTGAACGGCTGGATGGTAGAGGGAGGATAGAACTTCTATGATGTAGGGGAAGCATAGAAACCTTTCCCTATTACTAGTAGGACTCATTTTCTATGCGATCAAGCTCGCATATGTAGAAATGCGAGCCTATTAATAAATCTATTTTTTAGATTGATTTTTGGACGTAATTTCTAAGGACATGCAATCTCTAAATGGAGATCATGAATATGAAAAAGTAAAAAATTTTAAAAACTAGAAATAATAATTCAAATAAAAGAACATTTGGACCGTTAGTTTCCATTGTTTTTAGATGGAACACCTACTTGCATCCATCTTTAAGATGGATGCTTTATATTTTTGGGACCGTATATGTAATCATGCGGTCCAGCCCATATGAAACAATTTTTCTTACTAATATGGTGACTACAATTTCTTAGTTGCATTAGATAGGGGATTGCACAATAAGAGACAATTTATCTTTTTCACAAGGTGGTCACATGTACTCTTAGTCATTAGGTGTCATGGTAGATGGCATAGGGTATTGTCACGAAGTTCAAATTTTTTTTTTTTTGAGCTTTGAGTGCATTTAATGACAATTTACAACTGTCCAATTTGAAATCCAACGAACAAGAGTGTTTGTCGTCCTTATACCAAAGTAGATAGTCTCTTTGTATACTTTTTCTTATAGAAAAACATTTTCACCGTGGGGCATATTTGGATGCCCTTGTTATCACTGGTAATTTATTGTTTCAATGACATTAATCCAAATAAAAAATAATAGGTTGTTTGGTATTGTCTATCAAAAAAATCTAAGGTAAACTTATAATTTATAGGCCATTATATAAATTTATTTTCTTGAGAAGTTATTTTGTTTTACTTGGGTAATTTGTTAAAAATTACTTCCTTTTATCCAAAAATAAAAATTGCTAAAAATTACTGAAAAGTTATTAATTAAATAACAATACATATACTTAGAGAATGTACTCAACAATTAACAAAAACCGTCCTCCCTAACCATGAGATTTGGAAGCGAGACCATGTGTAAACAAGTGGCCCGGCGAGACCACTCTTGAGGCGCCACTTTATTATCCATGACATTCTAAACTCTAAACCTTCCTAATAGTATATGCCAAAAGATTTTACTATACTGACATTCACTCTCTAATAAAAACCAATATAGGAGCAATTTAAGACTCGAAATTAATTTTGATGATGCAACCTCTCCAACCTATTGACTAACCTCACTAACTTTTTTTCAAAATTGAAATCTCTAGCTACAAAGAAAAAGTATAATGTCTCAAAATTAATTGGAGAGACCAACAAAATTTTGCAGACGAGATCTACGAGTCAAAATTCAAAATGCGAAGTTTTTCTGTTAAAGTTTATTGTCTAATTATTTTTAGGTGGTTTCCAAAGTTTCAATTCGAAAAAAATTCAAGGTCTTTTGAATCAGAGTATATGTGCAGTATGCTCCCACAGGAGCATAGCATACGTATCCATAATATATTTGAAACTTCAGTTGAAAACCAGGGAGCTCCTCTCATTCCACTTGATTCTACTCTGGTTTCTGCGTCTTCCATTAAAAAAAAACAATGGCTTCATCAATCGACTCCCCTTCAAATACGCCATATTTTTTGGCTTTTCCTCTTCTTAATGGCGTAGTTACGTGTTCCGTAACCAGAGCTTCTGCAAAGGTCAGTCTCTACTTCCATTTTCAGGGCTTCTTCTTTGTATGGAGAAAAATTGGTTTTTTTTTTTTTTTTAAGCTTTTAACTGATTGGGGTTTTTTGTGCTCATTTAGTCCATGATAGCTCGTTTTTTGTGCTCATTTAGTCCATGATAGCTCAAACGAAGTTTCAAGACTTTCAATTGAGTTTATTTTTCTGTCATTGATGATAGGAGTTGACGCTAGGATTTCTTTTTATAAAATAGAGTCAAATAAACAGCTAAAAACTTATATTGTTTTGCAATAGTTGGAAGGAATTAGGATCTATGGGCTTGTATTGTTTAGACGCAGCTCAAATTAAGCAGCGGGACTCCAAATCTTCTCAATTGTGTTTACTTTCGGAGTGATCATAAAAAGTAGGGTTGGTTTAAAAACAAGGGTTGGGTTTCCTCATTTGGTGAAACAAGCTATCCGTCAAGTAAGTACTAGAATACATAGATAACCCCAGCTTGGTTTCCATACAGTTGTTGATAATTAACAAAAACAAAAGTGTTCTTTTATGTGCTTACTGGAAAAATCAGAATGTCTAAATATCTTTGCAGTAAAAATTGTCAGATATGGCATTATATAATGAGATGAGTTTTTCTTTATTTTTATAAGTAGAGAAATAATGCTTTCTTATTTTGGTAACTGGTAAAATTAGAGATTTGACTGTTCCCTAGCCCCAATATTGGTGTACTGTAACTTGGGGCATTATCTGATAAGTCCATAATTTATTGGGTGAGTTGCTATTGGATATTTTCACACTCGAATTTTCTATATTTAGGTTTCTTCTTAATTTTTTTTTTTTGTTTTCCATATCCATATCTCATTCTTCTGAGAGGATCAGATATTGTCTCACAAGTTTAATGGTGTAGGACATTTCATATGCTTTTAAATTAGGGTATTCTTCTGGATTTCTCTTTGTTAAGCTCGTGGATCTGGTCATGTACCATGCTTAGTTATGTTATTGGATCTCTACGTTTTCTTTATCTACATTTTGGGGATTTTCAAGTTGTCTTGCTATCTTCTTCTTTCCACTGTTATGTAAATAGATTGTGTTAACTGTTGAACTTTTTTTAATTAGTAATTAATGTTCTTGTGCCTATTTATTCATTTAATAATGGGTTACTTTGAAAAAAAAAACTTACTCTTCAATGTATTGCTATTCTTCATGTAGATTGCTCATTACCATGTTAGAGGTTTCAATGCCCTGAAAAAAGCCTTCAACCTTCAAGTGAGGAGATCTGGTTTCAGTTGCGAGCAAATTCTGGAGTTTGTAGTAAGTTGATGTTCTTGTTATGGACTTCTCCTTATCTTTAATGTCCCTAGAGATGATATCCTTGAGTTCATAAGAACATTGAAGTAAAAGACTTAGAAGAATGGACATGCAAAATAAGACTTGGAGGATCTCAAATCTCTTTGGCTTTCGGCTTTTGAGTTTGAGATTCTCGTTTACTTGCGTGTCCATGATTACCCTTTTCATTGCTCTTGCCATGGTTCTTCAAATTGGTGCATTTGATAGAAACAGATGGTCCTTACTTGATTGGAAGGCCTGGCCTAAAGGGAGTTTCATCGGGGCCCAAACAGCCTACAATTGGAGCCTATGCTCTAATGGCAATAACAATGATATTGAAGCATTGAAGAATGATATTCAAAAAACACTACTTAGAATGGATGCAATGGAGAGAAAACTAAAATATTCAATAACATTCTTGCCTCTGAAAGATTTAAGCTTCGAAAAGACTGCTGATGACGGGCATACATGGTTCATGAGTAGTTTCAAGGAGAAAATGGAAAACCCTACATTGGGTAATTTGTACTTTCCATCAAACTCCTCCAAAGGGAGGATTCTCTGTATTTTGGGCAGGGATAGATCTGATGGAGCCAAAAATAGTTATGGCCTTGCTTGGAAAGAGCACTTGCCTCGAAACTTCACTCTCCTTCCTGGATTAACTTTTGTTTCCAATAATTACTGGGACTACAAGAATCTATGGCATGGATTAACCACCCTTGTCCCTTTTGTGTGGTGGCACAAGTTCAATGAATGTGCGGTGCCCGATAGATTTGTGCTTTACCATTGGGGTGAAATTGTTAGTAAAATGGGGTCTTGGATTTCTGAAGTTTTGCATGCATCCTTTGGTCGGATGGTACCAGTTGATGTTTTGGATTATGGTGATGGTCCTGTATGCTTTGAGCGAGCAGTGATATATAGGCGTGGCATTTCGCATGTGTCATTAGAGAAAAGAATGGAGGTATTTGACATTATTCGATGTAAGGCCCGTCAGTTTTGTAGAGTTGCTGTTGGGCAAGATTTGGATCTGGGCGATTCCACCTTCAATTTTACACTTCTAACCAGAGCGGGAAATAGGTCATTTAGGAATGAATCAATCATTGCGTCCATCTTTGAGGAAGAGTGCAAAAAGGTTATTGGTTGTCGGTTCCGTGCTGTTAGAGCTGATGGTCTAAGCTTCTGTGATCAGGTAACTTCTATTTTTTCATGATGCTCTCTCTCTCTCTCTTTCTGCATCTATTATTATCGTCCATACAGGCACACATACACGCACAAAACACACTAACATCTATTACGGGTCTTGTAATTTTAGTTTGAAAACTTCGAAATAATTGCGGATATATTTGAGAAGTTCTTTTCACAAGAAAGTATTTTAATTCATATGGATGTTAATGGAAACTACTTATCTATAATTTGCGCTATGAAAATATGTCCTATTTCTGTGAAACTACTGCTCTGTATTTTGAGCAATGAAAGTTTCCTATTTCCATTGTCTACTAACAAACAATAATAGCCCTAGTTTGTCGGGCAATCAAAGTGTCCTATTTTCATATCTTATTGGAAGGAACATCAGTTTTACCGGTGTCTGAAAACAAGGACTTGGGCTAGGACGTGCTAGGGTTCTGAGCTCGAGTAGGTTACCTCATTGGCGTAGTCGGACATCCGACTTGGCCAACCCTCAGTGTAAAAAATAAAAGGGGGCCAGTGCTCAGTAAGACTTGCTGGTACTTAGGCTTTTTTATCTGGACCAGGGAGGGTACCAGGTCTTAGTGACCCAGATGAGTCCAAGCCTGATTCACGACTTTTTAAATCACTGATTCTACCAATAACCCTACTTTGTGGAGGGTGTTACTTTTAGGACTCTATTATCAATGTCTATGAGGATTTTATTATAAGACATTTATATATGACCTTATCTTTTGGGGTGTTGTTTATCTATCTTGACTCTATGAAGATTTATACAAGTGCGGTGACTGTGAGAACATATGCTCACCAATATAGTAAATTATGAAGATACCTCGATGCATCACTCTTCGAAATGACCAAATTCTCTATATTGCAGGTGCAATTGATGAGTACGACTCAAGTTGTGGCGACAGTCCATGGAGCCCAACTAGCAAACATGATTTTCATGTCAAAGGGAAGCCACATAATGGAAATTTTCCCAAAAGGATGGTTAGAGCTTGCAGGAGCCGGTCAGTATGTGTTTCATTGGCTTGCAGATTGGATGGGAATGAAGCATGAGGGCACATGGAGAGACACAGAGGGGCCTGAATGCCCTTATCCTGAAAGGGGGGATTTAGAGTGCTTCTTCTTTTACAAAGATCGACAGGTGGGGTTTAATCGGACCTTCTTGTCAAGTTGGGCTTCTAATGTTCTTAAGAGATTTAATAAGCTTACTCCACTTTCTGGGGAATGCCCATGTTAGATGCAATTGTATCACTTACTCATGTATTTAATAGCAATTCTGATGCTTTATTATTTTGCATTCCTTGCTTTTTGGGGGTGCAATGGATGTATAGCTTTTTTCTTTTGGGAGCTTTTGCATTTCGGAAAGTTTTTGGTGAGTCTGCTGACTCATGTCCGCCGGTTTTAGGACCCAAAACGCGTTCTAAATCACCGCAAATCCATTTCCATCTCTGATCCATGAATTTGGAGCTTAAAAATTAGTATAGCTCTGATGATATTTGGAGAATTGAAAGGAAGAGTAAAAAAAAATGTATAAGATGGACTATTATTTTCTTCCCCGGGGTGTGATAATTGAGGGTATTGATGGTTTATTGAACAAGAGAGATAGAGAGAGAGAGAGGCGGATTTCATGAAATAAATTGAAATGAAAACACAACCATGGCCAGCACTGCGCATATTATGTTTGGAATAGAACAACTCGCAGCATAATTAAATAAAAACAACGTAAGAACATCAAGAAATATGGCATGCATACAATGAGATTTGTCTAAGTTTATACAAAAAATTCAAAATCATCCCTAACTGTTGGATGTAAAATCAGATAGTCATACCATACTCATATCTTAAAAACTTATCTTCCGGACTTTGTGCAGAGAAATAATACACTCAAATTAACTGATTTTATACTTGATGGCTTGAGGTGTTTGTGACCTTTGTGTATGGAAAAAAAAAAAAAAAGGTCATAATGTATACAATCCTAAGAAATATGGTATGTTCAGCTTTCTCCATGAGTTGCTTTGATCACCATCCATACTTCTGAAGTAGACCTCGAGTCCTCTTTTTCAGGCGAGTGAAGACTATAACCATGCAAGCAAGGATCCAAGGGGGAAAAGTTACCCCTAAAAAGCTTGGATTTTGAAGCCATGATGGGGTTTCTCTTACGAATATTGATATCAGAAGGGTTATAGCAGCAACACCAAACAACATCTTTGTTATTGGTTTGATCAATGGATCCTGCAATGAATCGCCCACAAATATAAGATTTTATTTATCCAAGCATATGTACAAGTAGTAGAATTAGCTTATCAAATATTTATAAAAACAACAGGAGCAATAAACTCTAGCATTCAACTATTTGACATGCATGACCATGGTGCCACTACTATTAACACATGGGTCCAAATAGAAAACAAACTGGGCTAAAATGTTACTGTCAATGACAACTTTGACAACGCGGGACAACTAAAACTCAGATAACCTTTTTAGCGTCTTTGCACATATATACCTTATATGCATTTGGGGACCACAACCATCTGTTTTTGATCGGATGGCAGGGAATGAGCAAATAACAATTTCACATATTGGTGTCAGCTGGTTGCGTCAATCCATAGATAACGTGTGAACTTATTAGCGGCTAACTCTGGGCCATCTAGCTAGTGTCGGTTAAATTGTATGTGTTTGGCGACACATACAAAGCTTGCCAATTGAACTAGCCCGTTATTCTACTGCATAGAAACGCACTGGTCCTATTTGTGCATGCTCATAAGGAACCATGGCCTTTAAGCTTGCCCTTCAAGGATTCACATGCATCTTCCTACTCAGGTCTTTAAGCTTTTCCATTCATGAACCATGAGGCAGCGACAAGCTTTCTAGCACATCTAAATAAGTTAAATTTGTTGAGAGATATGAGCGGTCATGGATAACCTTTCTTCCTTCAATTATAAACAAAAATAATATTACCTATTTATTGGCAAATCAGCACTTATTCAATTTAGTCCTCTATCTTGACCTTTCAAAAACATGCCTCTTAATGGTGTCAAGCTTCTTTCGAGAAAGATTTCAGTGACACATGAAGTTCCAAGAACAACTCAAGTTATATGAATAAACTTCTATGAATATTTTGATATTAAACCTCAATAGGAGAAGCAGCATTGAATGATCACTTAGTATTATAACATAAGGCGAAGTATAGAATAAGATCTCTTATCATTGGTACAAAAAAGTCACAATCACCCCTAGCTATCATATATGAAACTGGAGGTTTGGGTGGTACCACCCAAAGTGACTGTCAGGTTGTGTGGCTAGGGGTGATTGTGACCTGGAGGTTGGGGTGGTACCCAAAGTGACTGTCAAGAAAAGCTAAACAATCAAATACAAAATGCAATCGTGACTGTCAAATCGACGGGCACGCGCACGCACACACACAAGAGATAAGCCTTATATTTGAGTATATTCCTATTTTTCAGACCTTAACACCAAGAGATAAGCCTTGTATTTGAGCAAACTATTTCTCAAAACAAATCCCAACATCATCACCAACAAAGCAACATTGCCTCTATTATTTAAATCTCAATGAAGTTGCCATAAGTGGAGCCACCTCACCTCAAAAGCTCATTTAGAGTGCATGCATCAACTTTAAAATCAATCGTAGACCACCAAACATAGCACAAAGATTCTGCTCCTCTAAAGGTGGCTATTAACTTGTTACAATAGGCCTCAACGCCTTGAAAGCTGGGTCAATGCCCATAGGCCCAATACTTCCAATTAGAATTCACTCACTCCTTTTACCTTAACTCCCCCCCCCCTTTCTTTTTCCTCCCCTCTCCCCGCCTCTTTTTCCTCCTCTCCCCTCCCCTCGCACCTCTTGATTGATAGAGCTCACTCACTCGTCTTCTACTCTTAGTAGCTCCCATGAACTGTAAGCAGTGTTTAAAAGCATGGGCATGGGCTGAGACTTGCCATGGTCCGGATCCCAAGGCACCCGGTCCGACTAGGGTCAGTTCCCAGTCTTACTAGATATCTTTAAACAAAGAAGTCTGGGTAAGGAGGGAGATATGGCCGAATGCCAAGGTTTTGCCTCCGGACTTCCTTGGGCACCTGGACCTGAGACGAATTTGGTGAATCCCAAGTCGAGTCTTCAATTTTTTAAAGGCTAACCATGAAAAAGGAGTTCTTTCGAAACAGAGCTCGGCAAGATTTCTTCTCACAAGGTAACATCCTTGAAGTTGCTTTTCTGAAATCAACATCCTTGAAGTTGTTATACTCAAATCATAAATACACTTGCTCACCCCCACAACTTACCTTCCAAACTCCGAGCACTGGGTCCACTATCACCTTCTTTAGGTTCATTAGCCTCTCCTAACATGCTGCCTTGATATCCATAGTGAAATTAGGTGGATCTTCTCATCCAAGGTGGTGAGATGTTTACTAAACTTTATAATTGATGGCCAGTTTCTTTTCTTTGGGAAAGCTTTCTGTATCTCCCCAGCCACATATAAATTATATGAGACCCCACATCTCAGCCATTTGATCTGAGTAGACAGCGAGGATTGCTCATGTCACAATGTCATGCCAAAACATTGTTTGATTTTTAACTTTTCTACAAAACCATTTTGCCTGAAATTTAGAGCATCCCATCTCCTTCCCTGGGTGCACTTAGAAAAAATACAAAAAACATTTCTCACGAAAATAAATTCCCAAAATACCCATTAAAGCTTCAGGGGTAAGCTGGTAATTGTTCATAATAAGAAATGTTTTCTTATTATTTTTATCATGTTCACCCGTGTCAGATATATGCATGCCCCAAATTTAGCTGCAAAATAATTTATAGAATAAAGAGTAAAAATAAAACACTCTAAGTTGTCAGATCAAGGTCTGATGCTCGGGAGCCAGCTTTGTGACACTGTGATTCAAGACATCTAAGCCATCTGCTAAGATCTGACGGCTGAGATAAGAGGTCACATATACAATATATGTGGATGGGGTCACATGGAAATCTTTTCCCTTTTCTTTTGCCCATAAATGCAACATTGGGAGCAAATGTACCTTCACTAGATTGCATAACCCAATAAATTTCCTGTGCATATCTTTACTTCATTCAGGACTTGTCGACAATAATCATTTATCTATCTGAACTATCCTTTTGAAGAGTAAAATGTTTATGATTTATTAAACTACCAAAGTTAGATTCAAAGTCACTCAACACCCACAGCTAGTACTCGACAACTTTTTGGTATTTGATTTTTATGCTGCATATGGCAGCTTATATACTTCACTG
Source organism: Amborella trichopoda (assembly GCF_000471905.2). Next base: position 2,071,708 of record NW_006498085.1, on the reverse strand, counting down.
GAAAGTAAGTAGTATCATAATGGTGAATAGGAAGAACCAAAAGCATAGTAAGAAGCAATGTTTGGTGAATTGTTTTAATTAAGCCTCACTACACTAGTCACAAACTATAACAAATGATGTCCATTGTAGCCACTTCAACGCTATTATATGTGGGTCAGTGTTTAAAAATAGGATTGGCCCCGGCAGGGGTCGGATTCCAATTCTCCTGGTCCAACTCAGGCAAATCACAAGTCGAACAGGACTAATACTTACAAAGAAACTGAGAAAAAAGCATAGGAAACTGGGAGAATCCGGTGATTCCAGGGATCTTCCATCCGAAATCGTCCACCTGCCATTTCCAATATGACTTATTCCATGTCGGACTGGCAATTTCCGAATCATTGATATGGGCATTAACCAAGGCCTATGGTGATCTCATTAACCCATACTTTCCACAACAAACAATGCAAAATTTGCAAGCATTCACCAAAAATCAACATAATTCCCTAAATTTTTGGGTTGCAGCTAATAAAAAAATTTCTATTATCTATTAAAACAGTCACCTTTACTGAAAAGAAAAGCAATAATACTAGTTTAGTTCACGTTATTATAACACTCAATTAGAAAAGTAACACATGTATCAGTAATATGGGTATGAGCCTTGTATCAATGTTTTGGGCGTTAAAAGGAAAAGATATTTTGTTTTCAGAGTTCCAGTATTTCTTTAAAACTATAAACCTCATGTTAGTGAATGTTTAGGGCAAGAAAGAGTTTTTTTTTCTCCTTTCCAGTTTTCCAATCCAAATAATCCGGTTAACTTAATTAGTTCTCCACATCCATTGATCATATTAAATTCATAATTATTCAGACATAATTTAATGGATTTCTGTTAAAAATAAAGATTAAAACATAAATATTGACGACGCATTAGAATTCAGATGTAGTAATATTCATAAAATCACCAAAAAAATTGTGATAAGAGAGAGAGACCTTAGGTTCTCCATCGATGAAGACTACGGCCCCATCTCTGTAAGGTAACAAAGATCGGCCATTTTTTGGGTTGAAACGAATCGGAACCCCTCTTCCTGAAGATGGGTTGAACGCATAAATCGATTTCAGTGAGTATTTCTCCAAAATGTCATGGACCTCAAGCCTGTCCTGATCCCAACCTCCTAAGCTCGACTTGAAAACATCATTGGGGCCTTTACCTCTCTTGTAAAGGTGGACCTCCACCTCTGGAACCCTAGTCTCCGTCTGCTTGTCAGAGGATTCCTCCACCTCTGGAAACCTAGTCTCTGTCTGCTTCTCAGAGGATTGGGGTTCTTCTGATCCCTGATTTTCGACGGAGCTTGAATTGGGTTTGGTTTCGTCCGTGATGTCCTCAATCTCAACCATTGTACTAAGTTTTCCAACAAAAACAGATCGAGAGAGACTATGAATGCAGAGAGAGAAACTGCAATATGAATGGAGAGAGAGAGAGGAGAGAGAAACTCCAATATGAAGAGAGAGGAGAGAGAAACTCCAATATGAAGAGAGAGGGAGAGAGGAGAGAGAGAAATTGCAATATGAATGTAGAAGGAGCGGGCCGCAATACGATGCTCCATAGGTGCACATAAACCATATCGTGATGCGCTTCATCACTGTCAATCAACGCATTAACGTGGCTAAAGATATTCTAGGACCCGCCAAAATGAACTTCGTTACACTCTCTTGTCATCGTCGTTCAATTAAATTATAGACGCTCATGAACCTTAAGACCACATGTTCCATATACTCATACTTGTCACCCTTTATGCTTTATCATGAACCTAGTCTCGTCATTTGGAAAAATATTTAGGGGCCTTTTCGTCCATGATTATCAAGCCCTAGATTGAACCCCTTCAAAATGGCACACTGCGTGCGCGTTCTAGAGAGAGAGAGAGCAAACTTCTCTCACAGGGAGTGAGAGAGTGTTTTAGAGCGAGAGACAAAGAGGAAACCTGGCGGTAGTAAGAGAGATTTGCGCGTGGTAGAGAGAGAGTTACGTTGGATTTATTCTCCATTCTATAGAGAGAAACCCAAATTTCACATATTTTTGATAAACCGTCCCTCTCCAGCCCAAATTTCACAGATTTCTGATTACAGTCATGGGCTGTTTGATCAGAGCTCAGAGAAAGGAAGCTGTCTCAGTGTTCAAGTAGCACACTCATCATCGCAAAGGGCCTGCAACGTTTCATATCCTTGATTATGGAGACAGAAATGGATACCTAAAAGGGATGGTCACTGACATGATCCATGATCCAGGTCGTGGAGCCCCTCTCTGTAAAGTCACATTTAGGCATCCATTTCGATGCAAGCTTCTAAGGAGCTCTTTGTCGCAGCCGAGGAAATGTACACTGTTCAGTTTTTTTACTGTGGTAAAAAGACGAATTTAATTGTGGGAAATATACTTCCTTTGAGATCGATACCGAAGGATGCTGTGGTTTGTAATGTAGAGCACCATGTTGGAGATTGAGGGGTTTTTGCAAGGGCTTTGGGTGACTACGTGATCGCCATCAGTCATGACCCAGATAATGGGACTACAAGGTAAAGATTGAGTTATTTTGTGAATTTTTGTGCATCTTAATTGAATATTTACTGGCTTTTGTTCTGATCGTTAAATGCATCTCATTTTTTGAAATGCTGACATCAGTTTATGGTAGGAAGTGGTTTTCATTGGTTTTTATGCATTTTTAGTTTAGATTGATTTGTTATTCCTCTTTTTCTTTTACACTTTGTTGGTAAACTACTTGTTGTTTTTTGTTTTCGTTTATATCTGGAGTTTGGGTTTATCCTTTCTTAATGTTGCTTTGAGAGAATTTTATGTTATTTTATGGCAAAGAGGAGAAACATTTAATATTTGGTGATGCAAAGTTTATTTTTTGCTTTTTTTGGGAGGAGAAAAAAAGCAAAACTCTAGAAACAATCCAACATCGGTGCCACATATGTTTAAATAAGAATTGGGACCAATTCTATGGTAGAACTAACATTAAGGACTGAATGAGCAAATTTTCCATCAGGAGAAATTGACATAATGTGGTTGTCCTCCATAACAAGTGCTACTATCCTAGTGTATAAGAAATTCAACTAACCAGTCTCCATGTCTGGGTACATTAACAATGCAAAGTTTTTCGTGTTTGGGTACATTGGTGATGCAAAGTTTATGTTGATAGTGAGTTGCTAGCACAATCTGCATGGCAATGAATATGAATAATCACAATCAACACTCCTCATGGAGGTTGCCTAGCTTACCACCTGGAATGTAGCTTTTCTGCCTCAATTGGATCTCATAGTCTTGTATGTAAATAGATGGTGCGAGGGGTTGCCTCAAGAATCCAGCAAGCATTAGGGACACACGGCCCTTTGGCATGTTGGGCACTTGTTGGACCATGATGGTCCTGCACAGTTCTCTAGGCTAAATCCCATTGGCATGCTGGGCACTCGTTGCAAAATCCCACTATTACGCTTACACTATTAGATTACACCTAATAGTGGAATTTTGCATCAGGCATGCAAAGACTTACTCGATGACGACGATTAGGATGTTGAGCCTCTCAATCTTGATGATGATTACTAGCATCGACTAGAAAGGATTCGCAAAATTTTCAATTCAAGTTGCTTTAGAGTTTTAACTAATTTGAACCTTGGAGACTCAAGAGCAAGATTCAATGATATTATATGTGACTGTGTGACATTTTGTGAACTATTTATTGTGATCTTTTGTTCATTCATAGACAGAGATTTCAATTGCATAAAAAATGTGATTGTCGACTTTTTCAGAGGAATGAAATTGGAGGTTAGGGATTAAGATGTGGCATCGTAAGATCCAGTACTCACTAAACAATAGAGAGTACTAGAACACTTGGCCATCCGCATGAATCGCCTTAAGGGCATATAGCTTGGCCATCTGCATGAATTGCTTTAAGGGCATATAGCCCAAGCCCATCATGGGATAGATGCTTATCAAATGTGGCTTAAAAGGGATTGCTGCGTTTGCTTCACTCTATTGAATTCATTTTGCTTCACTCTATTGAATTCAAAATGAATTAACGATCAAGGAGATGGGGCATGCATTGCAACTCTAGTTGGCTGGCACTTCAGCCACCATGTTGTGCATACACATGCTGGCATTTGAGACACACAGTTTCAAAATACGTTCTACACGTCGCCTAGGCCTAGGCACCCCATTTTGGACGGTTGTACCTTGGAGGGTGCCCAAGGCCGTGGCCTTTTTTTTTTTTTTTTTTAATTTTTAAAGATGCCTAAAAGGGCAAATGCAGTAATTTTGACCGCCAAAAAGTTTAAATAGATTATGGGGTCATTGTAAACGACCCAAAATTAAAAGAACACTCCCATAAGCCCTAAATCTCTTAGCTATACTTATTTCTAGGAATCAAAAGTATTTTTTGCGGTTTGAAGAAGCATCCTAAACTTTTCTTTCTCATTGGAATTATTTTTAGGGTACTATTAGAGGTTGGAGAATAGACCATGTTATTATGGAGCATGGAGAGTTGGAGACTATTACTAATACATAGACTAGACTTTTAACTTCTTTTAAATTTTTTGTGATTTAAAATTTTAAATTTTGTACAGGTTTATTCTTAACATGAAATATGTCTGTATTGAAAAAGTATGTTACAATGCATACAAATGCAATAAGTTACGGAATTGACACAAATATATGCATAAATGTGTGTTTCCATATGACATATATGTATATATTTGAAGAATTTATACTACAGGGCGCTTGAGGTTCTGGGTGCCTACTAGGCTCTGGGCACCAGGCCAATTGTTTAGGGTCTGCCTAACTTTTTCTGAAACCTTGGACGTACAAAATCATACCAAATGTCTCCATGACAGAGCATTTGAGGAAGATATCATAAATGATACACGACTCCAGTGCAACAAGCAATGTGTTCAGTGATGAGCAACATAGTTCAGTTGTGCTTATATCACTTCCTCAATCTTTGGAGCAAATGAAGATAATGATGATGCATGATTAAAATGTCAAGATATTTGTTCATCTATCTCATCATCCAGAGTTGGAGGTAGAGTGCCACTTCGCTATTGATAGCAAGCTCGCCATGTTTGCCGAGCCAAACAAGCCCAAGGGTGATAAGAAACCAAGGGAAGCTCCAAGGGCAACAATCCTCCCAGGAAAGAGGAAATGGAGATTGAGGGTGCAAAAGGGCAAGTTTAATACCAAGTGAAGGGGGCGGTAAGCCCAATGCTCCCACGGACAAGTCATCGTTGAGCCGCTGCAACAAGTGTTATTAGGATAATATTGATCACTAAATTAGTGAGGGGTCTGGTCTAGTCAAAAGCGGTTCATCCACTATCTACTAGTTGGGCAAAATATGGAAAAAAAAAAGAAGACAAAAAAGAATAATAGTTCAAGAACATAAGATATATTACCAAAAAATCCTTAACTTTGTTTAATTGGTCCATTCGGTCAAAACTGGTTCGTAACTAGCTAAACTGATCAAACATTGGTTTTGACCGATTTTTTACCACACCTAGTTTGCTTTGGGCCTGGGCAGCTTAGGTAAAAGTTGGCAATCCGACCAATTGGACAAAGCGATCCAATCTGGTCTTAAATCTTGATAATTATGGCTACAACTACGGGATGACTGGTCACATCACTCATGAATGCACTAAGCCGAAGCAGGTACATAAGGGTCAAAATTGGGTTGGGTTGACCTGTGGACCTAACAAGTCAACCCCAATGGGTCTGGACCCAAACAATGGAGCCGAGGGGCCGGTCTAGGTCCATTTAAACTTGACTTAACTTGATCTGGATCCAAGCTGGATCTTATCTGGTCTGGTTGAGGCCTGCCCGACTTGAGTATGAGTATATAGATTACATATAAATAATACTAATAAATAACAAAAGAGTATATAAAGTGTATAAAAATAATTTTTACATACTTGTTGGGTCTTGGTCCAATTGACCCAAACTGGCTCCGAGTCAAGATTGGGTCTAACTTTGACGTAGTCGGGTCGGGGTTGACCCGGACTTGACCTTGACCCATTCCCATCCCTACAGGTACAAATTGATCATCCATTGAGTTTGCAAACATGTGCATAGAGGTGCTAGTTGCTCGTGTGCTTTCTAATGGTTGGATTGCGGATTTAGGACTGACAAAACACATAGCAAGGCATGCAGAGGTGTTCATGGATCTTCATTGAGTTCTAGTAGCAGTTGTGTAGGTCTTCATTGAAAATAACGTATCCGAGGATGTGGTGGGCGGAGGGACCTATTGTTTACATCTTCAATATGCTTGGATCATGATTCTCCATGTTGTTCTTTATGCTACTGCTATGAGGAGCCTATGTCGAGTCCCCATTACTCTCTCAAGAAGGATATTTGATTTCTTTGTTTAAGCAAAAGCTAGTGTTAATATATACTCCATCTTCCTTCTTTTGTCGTGTGCTGATATGTGTCAACATTTAGACGTGTTAACACACCTAAACACTTGCCATACACAGTGTCTGTATGTGTTAGGTGATTTTACTTAATTTCACTATATGCTGACATTTTATATAAAAATGTCTCCTTTCTTTTTACAATTAAGGTCATGAGACCCATTGGATGCTAAGACAAGAGTACTCCATATCAAATCCTATAGTGTACCATTTTTCTAAAATGGTTTTAAAAATTATATATCATATAGGTTTTTTTAAAATATAAATGCCATGGAAAGGATTAGAACCCATGACATGTGGTGAGTGCGTGGTAAGGGCTACCAGCATGCATCTGATTTGATGAGGATGAACTGGGTTCATATCATAAGCATTGAGAGCAACTGATGCAGGCAAGGGCATTGCCGCAACTGTTGAGGAGATCAGTTCCATGGAGATGAACTGAGTCTTGGTAAATCGTGGATCTTCCCCTAAGAGGAAAATCCGTTGTGAACAATTGAGAGAAAGGATGATGGAATTATAAATAATTACAAAGGCCCATTTGGCAGCATAAAGATACGCTGAAGTTGAGGGCGAAGACTATGAGATGTTCTCCTTTATGGTGAGAATGACCTTAATTCACCATTATGGTGTCCTTAGATTTGGAGCTTTACCAAATGGGCATTAAAGACGTCTCCATTAATAGTAATTTGGAGGAAGAGATTGACATGGAACTACGAAGGGCCATGAGGTCCATTGGTAAAAACATAAATTTGTAACTGTAAACTTTTCAAGTCTAATTGTGGACTCAAGAGCTCTTATAAAAAGTGGCGCATGAAATTTTATTGAGTTGTGGGCTATTATGGATTGTCAATGATTGAGCCGGAGACCATTGCGTATATTTCAAAGGCCATAAGGAGAGCTTCATAATTATGTCATTGTATGTGGATGGTTGATGACACCAAGTAGTGGTTTTCATTTAATTTTGACATGAAAGACATGTGCGAGACACATTAGGCACTTGGTGTTAAGATCAAGCACAATTGGTCTTTGATGAGGACAACATTTTCTTGGATGAGTTAGGTGTGTGTGCACGAGGGGGTAGGCAGTCGCTTGAGCATAAAGGGCTCGTGAGAGATTATTTGAGATACTCAATCCATTGTGGCCAAGCAGGTCTAAGGCAGGCAAAAGCTGTTTTCGGTAGGAGAGAAGAGGTGTTCCACATTAGTATTACATGGACATGGACAAAGGTGTCGTGCCTAGTCCATGTCTAGTACTTTGGCATAAAAATTTAGTATGGCCCCAACGTTTCTGTACAACCATAGTTATCAAAGACTGGATGGACGCGGTTTGACCGAGCGAGCTATCAATCGGTGCCTTGGCCGGTCTGGTTCAAAGTAAAAACCAAGTTTGGTGAAAAAGCTTGTCAAAATTAGTATTAGATTGGCTTTGGCTGATCCAACGGCCTGGTTTCAACCAACTAAACAAAGTTGGCCAACTTTTTTCTTATGTATATTTATTTTTAAACTATTATTCATGTTGTTCTTTATATTTTTAAAATCCGGTCTAATTGGTTCAACCAACAGTCGGACCGGTTTTGACTGGACTAGACCCCTCACTGGTTCGGTGGTTGTGTGATCCTGATAACGCTATATATATATATATATATATTTATTTATTTATTTATTTATGTATATTTATATATGTATGTATAGATTCTCATAATTTTTTTTTTATGTATAATAGATAAAAATTAAAACATAGCAACTATCAACTTTAAAATAGAAATTTATTGCATGCAAGAAATGATAAAAAGAACTTTCCATTTTATTTTCAAAATGATGCTTTTAAAATCTATTAGTAGTATTAATCGGTGCTATCAGGATTGGACCAGTTATCGAACTGGTGAGGGGATTGGTCTAGTCAAAATAGGTCCGATGTCGGTTGAACCAGTTTGTCTGGATTTTAAAATATAAAGAAAAATATGAATAATAATTAAAATATATAATATATTAGAAAATGACATTGCACAACTTTGTTTGCTCGGTCAAAACACACCGATCAGTGCGGCCAATATGAATCAAATACTAGTTTTGACTGGTTTTTTACCAAACCTAGTTTTTACTTTAGACTAGACCAGCCAAGGCACTGGTCGATGGTCCGATCTGTCAAACCATCGGTCTGATTTGGTCTTGATAACTAGGATACTAATAGTATTTTGCTTAGCATTGTGAATATTTTGGATAATTATGTTGGTAGAACTATTAATATTCCAAGCTCAAATCCCACCAAGTATGTAAACATTTTAAATTTTAAAGTAATGTTGTACAAAAACTTGGACATTTCTTTGCACAAAATTGATTTCTTCTATTAAAACATTTTTTTTCAATCAAATGAGATTTCTATCAACTATATATATTTTATATAGTTAATTGTTTGTTAACAATTTACAAATTTGTTTGGTCCACATGGTGATGGGCCTTACCGCCCACTCTCCACACATCATGGGTCCCAATCATGTTAATACTATTTATGTTTTAAGAAAACACACAATTGTTTAATATATTTTTGAAAATAGACTCTAAAAATAAGTACACTATAGGATCTGATATGGAGTTTTCTTATCTTAAAAGCATCTAGTCTTCCAAATGGACTGTGATCCTTTAGTTGTAAAAAGAATGATGACACTTCTATATAAAGTGTAGGCATGTACTGAAATTCAATAAAATCACCTGACATTTACGGACAATGTGTTGGGCAAGGTCTAGGCATGTCGACACATGTCCAGGTGTTGACATGTATTGATATACGACACAAAAGGGAAAATGGAGTGTCTATGTAGCACTGACTAATGCAATTCTTTTTGCAAAAATGCATTGCTTCGTAAGGTATATGGAACATTTTCTTGATGGTATATGGGAGAGTTCTTGCATTGTGATGTATTGCTAAAGAGGGGCTAACATCATTATGTGCTCCCGTTGTGAGATGAGTGAGAGATGTTCGATTTGGATGATCTGCCTCTTGTAGGTGGGGCAAACCTCGTTGGCATTATATTTTATGTTATGGGTGGAAGAATGGGTAATAATCTTTTTGGATTAAGTTGGGCATTGAGATCCTATCCATCTTGAGTAGACAAGTCCATATGGTTAATTGGATTGATTTCATTCTTATATAGGATAGCCACAAAGGGAGGAAATTAAGGGAGTGGGCACCTCTATGTAAAGAAAGAGAGGGGGGGGGGGAGGTGTATGTGCCTCTTTTCTTCGCATTCAAACTCTCTCTATAAACCTTTATATAAAGGTTTTTACTCCTTTGATTCTCTCTCTTTGTGATTGTCCTATCTCAAATTGAAATTAATCAACCACATGAAATTATCTTCTCAAGATTGGATGGGGTCTCAACTAACCAACTTTATCTAAAAAGATGCATTCTCATTTTTCACCTATAACAAAAAATATAATTCCATAGAGGTCGATCTACTTTTGGGCTTGCTCGGCTTGAAAAACTCATTTTCTTCTAGCATTGAGGAAGTGATTTAAAGCACAACCAGTATTCATTACTCATCACTTAACAAGTTGTGCACTCAGGTCCCATATCATTTGTGACATGTTTGTCAAGCACTCTGTCATAGAGAAATTTGGTGACATTTTGTATATCTTGAGTTCTAGCTGCATCTAGTGATTGAAGTGCCATCGACCTGGAGTTGCAATGCATACCACCTCTTCCTAGCGATCAGGTAGTTCTCAAGCTGCCCAATCAGGTCGTTTCGCATGTTGTTGAATGTAGTGAAGCATGCACAATGATCCTTTTTAAGCCACTCTTGGTAAGCTTTCATCTAACCATGTACATGGGTCACATTTCCTTGGGGGATTTATGATGATGATCAAGTGCTCATACACGCTCTACTCGTCTAGCAGGTTTTGGATTTTACAAAGCCGCATATTGTCATTCTTGTTGTCCAATTTCTCTCCTCTGAGAAGGTCAGCAATTATGTTCTTTGGTACCCTTGTAGTCTTTGATTGTGAATGAAACAAATGATCACAATAAATTGTATGGATGAAATAGTTTGTTAGCCTATTATTACACATTCACATATGATATCATTGAATCTTGCACAGTTTTGAGTCTCGAAAACAACTCAAATCGAAGATTTTGCATATCCTGTCTTATATATGCTAGTAATCTTCATTTAGTAAGATTTAGAGGCTCAGATCTTAGCCCTCATGATCAAGTGAGTATTTGCATCTTTGTTGCAAAATCCTACTATTAGGCAAAATGTAATAACGGTCACTACCTAGAGCAACTCCCAAAATCAGATGGGCTCATCATGAAGGCCGAGGGGCTCACTTTGTACAAAGGGTGTCGTAAAGAAAACTAAATATTTCATGGCAGAATTTATGATCTAGAGAGCATAATCAGCAAGCATGGCCTTGCTAACTGCGTTCTACTTCTTGAGCTACCCCAAAATCTTAATATTTTATGTCCAACTCTAACACCCTCATACAAAGTTATGCCTATTAGATAATCACACCTAAAATTTCATCGTATTGAGTTATGGGCTGATAGAAAACCGGAATCGACCTGTTTCTGTCCTTAGGGGTCTAGTCGTTTCATTCATATTTCTTCTTAGATGCCAACTAATTTTGACAAGAGGTCCATTGGATGTACCTTAATTAGATATCTTGAGAATTCCACGGGGTATGTCCTTTGTTATCAGTTTCAAGAAAGTGGACTAGGAGAGAGAGAATCTTGTGATGTGGACTTCATTGAGTTGAAGTTCCCTAACAGGAAGCAAGTCTTGGATGATTCTAGACCTCTATGAGATGATTGAACCTCGAATGCACGATGGCGAGGAGATTCCTCCACTAGAAGATGGCAGTGGGAGTGTTCCCATGGTCATTGAGGACATTGAGAGTGAGGCGGCGAGCTACTATTTTTTCCTGAACCTTGTAGGAGTGCACATGTCAAAGTTCCCTGGAGACATTTTGCGATTAAAGGGGAAGGTCTGACATGCATCTCCGTTGATGAGGATGAGCAGGGTTTATATCAAGATTCAAGAACCATTGAGTTTATTTGATGCAAACAAATGGATTGTCATGATGGAGAGAAGATTAGGTCCAAATAAAAGAACCAAGTATGGGAACTTGTGGATCTTCCCCTAAGAAGGAAGTCAATTGGGAACAAGTGAATCTTGATTATTAAGAGAAAGGATGATGGAGCCATAGGTAAGTACCTGTTTGGTAGTAAAGGGGTTCTCCCAAGTCCAAGGCGTGGACAATGAGCAGACATTCTCCTCTATGGTCAGACTAACCTCAACTTACCTATACTTGCCATTCTGGTGTACATGAATTTGTAGCTTTACCCAATGGATGTTTAGACAACATTCCTTAATGAAACCTATAGGAAAATATTTTCATGGAACAACTGAAGGACTATGAGGTCCATGGGCAAGAGTAGAAAGCTTATAGGTTTGCAAGTCCATTATTGACTTGAGCAATTCTCCTGACTTGGTCTAATAAGGGTGAGGACTTTAAACTTTCCCTTAACCCGTTCCAAGTCCTGCTAAAGGAGGTGGGTTGTGCTAGGTAGGAAGCCAATATAAAACTTTGCCACATCTTATCATGACGTCGACCCCAAATACTTGGGATAAGGCTTTGATGATAATGATGATGATGATGAATTCTCTAGACAGTGTGATACATGAAACTTTATTGAGTTGTAAGCTCTTATGGATTTTCAACGATTAAAAAGGACCTATGTGTATGAGTCAAACACTATGCAGAAAATTTCATACTCCTGAGCGCAATCTATCTACGAGACTCTTTCATTTGTCTCAAGCGACTTACATTAGAAAAAATTTAGAGTGATGTACGATACATAATTGTTAAGTCCTTTGATCCTCATGTTGAGAATAGTCATACATTTAGTCTAAATCTTTGTCCAAAGATGGAGGTTGAAAGGGAAAGATGTCCCATGTACCTTATGCAAGTGCAATAGGCAATCTATGTAGGAGAGCAGATATAAGTTATGCCTTAGGGTTTCATAGTTGCTACTAGAGTAATCCGGGTCCAAAGCATTGGCAAGCCATGAAGAGTATACTTTGATACCTCCAAGGGATCACGACCACTCACTAAATGACTTTCGATTATTGGGGTTCAATGATGTGTGGGACCACGAACCCAGCTTTACTTGGTTCTCATTCTAGAGACTGAAAGTCTAACCCCAACTAAACCTTAACCACACCCAACTGAACTTGCACACACACACACACACACACAGCTGAACGCATTAGGGTTTTTCCTGGCATGGTACAAGGCAGGAAGTCTAAGAGGGTCGGCTTAACCAGATCTGGGAGATCACATTCCCAAACAAAATTGGAAGCATTTTGCCAGGAGATGACATCCTGGAACAAAATTGTAGGTATTTGGCTTTGAATTATATTGAAAAATTTTGTT
>NW_006498085.1:2046419-2058086 GCF_000471905.2 Amborella trichopoda | reverse complement strand
TATATATATATATATATATATATATATATATATATATATATATATTATAGATACCATCCCAAATTCAACTTTCTAGATATCCTACCCCCCAAAACGTTTTGTATTCCACCTTAAACCCTAATATTATATTTACCCTCCCAAATCAAAAAGTCAATAATTTAAGACAAAAATGATGCCATTTTTCTCTTCTCTCCCTTTTGGAGTCACGTGACTCTCTACCCACACTCTCTCCCAAAGTAAAAACCCATTCTCTCTCTTTCCCTCTCTCTTTCTCTCTTCTTTCATTCTTTCTCATTCTCTCTTATTCACGATAATGCGACCGCATTGAGTTCTAGTAATGTGGCTTGTAACGCGGTTCAACAGCCAGTGTGCCGGACCGAGTAGATTTGAGATAAGTGCCAGACCGAAATGTTTTTTGCTGTTTGGCACTTTTTTGTGCCGGACTGCAAAATTTTTTTGGTTCGGCACCCTATGTGCCAGACCGCATTACTAGAGAATGAGAGAGAAGAAGAGAGTTATTGACTTTTTGATTTGTGGGATAAATATAAGGAAAAATAGTATTGGGGTTTAGGGTGTGATACAAAATGTTATGGGAGGTAGGATGTCTAGAAAGTTGAATTTGGGGGCAATATATAATTTTCTAATTTTCCTTATATATAATTCGCATCCCTTGGAAATACGATTTCTTAATGTTAGAATGGGTTGTGAATTGTGAATTTACTAATTATTTGCTTTGTGTTTTTAGAAAGAGTTATTTTTTATAGGAGCTTACTTATTAAGCAATGTGTAATTATTACTAAAAGACAATGAGTACTTTTGTCATCTTTAAAATGGCGAAGTTGAATTTTTTACTGAAGAATGATCGTATAGTACTAATAAAGTTCCAAGTCACAGACTTCCAAAACAACATTGTACTTGTGTGAAAATTTCAAAATATATTCTTAATTAATAAGTTACTTATAAAAAAATAATTACTTAAACAAAAAATAATGAAGTTTTGATAATTTGCCTATCACAACATATTCTAACATTAACCTTGGTATTTTGATAGTTTGTTAACCTGAACAAACCCACATGGAGTAACTTTAGAAGGTGTAATGTTAGAATGGGTTCTGATGGCTGTATTTATCAAAGAATCATTACTTATTGTTTAAAAAATTATTTTAATAGGTAACTTAATCATTAACTAAGGGGATATTTGAAATTTTTAAAGAAGTACAATGGTATTTTGAAAGTCAGTGTCCCGAAACTTTGTTTGAGTACCTTTGTCTTTTAGTAAAAATTTCAACTTTATCCTTTATGAAATGACAAAAGTACCTCTTGTCTTTTAGTGATAATTACACAACCACCTTTACTTGATGAGGAAGATATCACAAAAGAAACTTTTGTAAAAAAGAAACTACATAGTTAGTAAATACACCCTTCACAACTCATGCTACCCATTAACCGTTGTAATTTCAACTACTAAGGGTTGTGAATTATAGATTATCTTTTTATATATTTTTATATATTTTTATATATAGGAAAACACTTACCAATTAACAAAAATTCTGCTACCTTGCTGCCTAGCCGGCCTTTTTTAAAAAATGCCTAGTCGTAGGCAAGGCGGCATGCTTTAGGCATTGTCCATCTAGGTGTCTGCCTAGGCGGCATAAAAGGCAGGCACCTAGGTGCCGCCTGGCCTAGTGGTGGAAAATGCCATTCGGGCAATATCTAAAATCATCATTTTACCCCTTGAAAAGGGGTAAAAAGGTTTTGGGGGTCATTCTTGCCCCAAAGAGCATTTTTAGTGAAGTTTAGAGTGAGAAACAACTTGAAAAAGCAAGATTTGCAGATTTGTATAGATTGAAATTTTTTTCGACCTTCTCGAATGATCATGAAATTAAAGGATATTCATCCCCAATCTTTTTGAGGCTTACAGTGGTGGTAAAAGAGGAGATTTGGAAACCCAAACATTTGGTTTGGCCGATATCGATTATGCTTCAAGAAGGTTGGTGTATTTCAATGTTCCTTTTGAGTTCTAATTATTTCCTTTACATTTTGAAGTCATAAATATTTATGTTTGATATGTACCGACTTCTTAACAATATGTTTTATACAAAACTTACTCATTAAATAAAAAAAAAAGACAACTATGTTATGTACAAAACTTACTCATTATAAAAAAAAAAGACAATTTTGTATGCCATTAAATGAGGAAGGTGTGGGGGGTTGAACTTTTAAAAAAAAGTCAATACATGCCTTTGTGTCTAGGCGCCCACCTCCACGTTTTTGAACCTTGATAGTTACAAACACTCATGACTAAATTTATGTAGCATTTCGTGGAAGTGGACGACGTGAAATAGCACAATATGTATAGTTAAAAATTTTCTTTTACAATACCAGAAGTAAACAAAAATCCAAGAAAAGGATTCACTTGTTTCCACCTTTCTCATTGCATAGCCAAAAATACATAAATGGATATTCGTAACACAAGAAAAGCACAACTTAACATATTGAAGCAGTTTGCCAAAAGATTACCTCTAATGGACTTGGTACACAGTACATCGGGTTTCCGCCAGCAATGACGCACAAGATCTTTGGTTCTTTCTTGAATTCAGGAAATGGGAAGTTTGGCTAAAACCTTCTCTTAAAACATGAGAGCATGTGAATAAAGTATTGGGTCTCTCTTCCTTCTCTTCCTCAGGGTGCGCCTAATTTCAGTCGACTGAGGCACCAACCCTGCCCATCTCTCCCTCTTCGGCAAATGACAACCTAGAGGAGGTAGACGGGGATGGGAAAAACAACGATTTGGACAGGATGAAGGAAATTTACCGGATCATGGGGTTCCAACACGATGGCCCTGAAGGACCGGCTCCCAAATTTATACTCGCAGACGCGCAGAGCCGGCTGAAGGTGAGATTCAAAGGACAAAGGGAACTTCTCAACCTTTTCTCCTCAATCTCCTACGTGGGACAGCCTTTAGACAGCCTCCTGGCCCCAACCACCTCTCCATATCCGAGGAGGTCTGCTAGACTAGCCTCCTCCTTCACCCCCACGTTTGAACCATGAAGATTCTTACATGGAATGTAAGAGGTTTGGGACGATCGTCCAAAAGGGAGGCAGTTTAGGACTTGACCTTAAAACACCTCCCCGCGATACTTGCCCTCACAAAAACTAAACAACCAGAGTCCACCCTCCAACTCATTCGCTAGGTCTGGGGTAGAAGGCCTTGCCAGTGGGTCTCTCTGCCTACGGACGGGGCATCAAGGGGTATATGGGTGATCTGGAACCCATCAGAACACATCCTCCTCTCTTCCCACCTAGGGGAGTTCTCTGTCACCGTACTTCTCTCTTGCATATCAGACGATCTCCCATGGAAATTTTCGACCATTTACGGCCCTAATTCAGCCTCTCTTAGACTACGGCTCTGAGCAGATTTGGACCACGTCGCTTCCGTACCCCATCCTGCTTGGTGTATGGGTGGGGACTTCAACATCACAAGATGGTTACATGAGAGGAACTCCAATCCCACAATCTCTCATGGAATGAGGGACTTCTCGGACTCTAAAATAGACATATTCCTTCTTTCTTTGAATTGGGAGGAACACTTTCCGGGCTCTCATGCCATGGCCTTACCTAAACCCACCTTTGACCACTGCCCCATCCTCATGGACATCCTAGCAGTTAGGCTTTTTATTCGAATTAGCCTGGCTTCAAGAGGAGTGTCTCCCCACCCTGATTCCAATTTGGTGGAACATCTTTTCCGGCCAGGTTTCGGGAAGAGCAGGTTATAGGCTCCAAACCAAAATCCAACTCCTCAAAGCCTCCCTCAAAACTTGGAGTAAGTCCATCCCCAGTAACTACTCCCAAACCAAGTCCTTTCTACTAAATTCCATCCAAGACCTAGATCGTACTAAGGAGTCCAGACCTCTAACAGACACAGAATCAAACCTCAGAACCAAAACAAAATTGAAATACTTCTCTATCCTAAAAAAAGACGAACTGTATTGGTACCAGAGGTCAAGAGTTAACAGGCTGCAAGCAGGGGACCAAAATACGGGCTTCTTTCATCGGATAGCTAATTGTCGCAAAAGAGACAATACCATTTTGATAATCAAAGTGGACAATCGCTATGTGGTACAACTTGAGGAAATCGAGTTGGCCATCCTTGATTTCTTCCAGGCCCTATATGCTACCCCTCGGGCCCAAGACTGAGGATGACGACTCTTGATTTCTTAACCCTTCTTGTGGACCGGGCAGTCTTGCTAGAGCGACCTTTCTTGGAAGTTAAAGGCTATTGATGGCTTAGCCAAAGACAAAGCCCCCGGTCCAGACGGGTTTCCCATAGCACCCTTTAAATTTTTTTGGGAAACCTTCTTTCCAGACTTAAGGTTTCTCGAGGAATTCTTCCATCGGGGAATCCTCCACAAAGCCATCAATGCCACTTTCATAGCCTTAGTCCCCAATGTCGAAGGGGCGGAAGAACTAAATGACTTTCGTCCAATCAGCCTGCTCAATTCCTCTTGCAACATTCTGGCCAAGGTTCTGGCCTCAAGGCTACAACAAGTCCTTCATTTAATCATCTCGTTGTCATAGACAACTTTCATCAAAGATAGGCAAATCCTAGACGGAGCTTTAGTAGCACACGAGTGCCTTCACTCAAAGCACATGTCCAAGAAGCCTGGTCTTATCTTCAAGAGAGACTGGGAGAAAGCATACAACCATGTTGACTGGTCGACTCTGGATGAGTCAATGGCTAGAATGGGATTCCGGGACCTTTGGAGAAAGTGGATCAGAGGTTGCTACTCTCATCCTCACTTCTCGATTCTCATCAATGGAACCCTAAAAGGTTTCTTCCCATCCTCGAGTGGGCTACGCCAAGGGGATCCATTCTCCCCTTTCCTGTTAGCGATTATAGCAGAAGTCTTCAGCTGTTCAATCTCCCATTTGTACCTGGAAGGTCTCCTCATTGGATTCAAGAGTAGTCCCCAAAGCCCAACAATGTCTCATCTGCAATATGCAGATGACACTTTGGTGTTCCTTGATGCCTCGCCAGAATAAATTGATAATCTGAGGGTTTATCTCAAATGCTTCCAAGTGGTTACAGGGTTCAAAGTTAACATGGAAAAATCGAAGATGATGGGAGTGGCACTCCCGAATGTTGAAATCAGAGCGATTATCCCAAATTGGGAATGCAAAGTGGAGGAACTTCCCACAACTTACCTTGGTCTACCCTTGGGATTGGGGAAACCAAAAAAGAGACGGTGGTCTCATGTGATAGACAAGGTTGACAGGCGTCTTGCAGGGTGGAAAGGGAGATACCTCTCTATGGCTGACTGTACCACCTTGATAAAAGCTACCTTAGCAAATGCTCCGGTCTACCTCATGTCTCTTTTCCACATGCCAACCTCGGTGACCAACCGCCTTGAGCTGTGTATGAGGAATTTCCTCTGGTCAAGACAGGACAAGAGAAACAAATACCACTTAATACCGTGGGACAAGATCTACTTACCCAAATACCAGGGAGAGCTAGAGATTAGAACCCTTAAAAAATATAACTTGGCCCTTCTAGGGAAATGGTGGTGGCACCTAGCCACTTCGACAGACTCCCTTTGGGCTCAAGTCGTACGCAGCAATATAGGATTTCGGAAGGAGTTTGGGTGCCTGAGAGGAGGCAGCAGAGTAGAGGTTCAGAAGCGTGGAAGTCGTTTGCCTCCTCCCTCTCAGAGGTCAAGAAATTTATTAGATTCCATCCAAGAGAAAGAACAAGAGTGCGCTTTTGGTCAGATCTCTGGCTAGGACACACTCCCCTAAGGAACCTTTTTCCCTCCCTTTACTCTCTTGCCTCGAACAAAGACTCTACCATTGCAAAGGAAATGGTACTGTCAGGAGGCCGAAGAGTTTGGAACCCCTCATTCAGAAGAAAGCTCTCAGACGAGGAAACCAGCCACTTCCTGTCACTCTCGGCAGCTTTACATTCCATCTTCATCTTTACACAAGGGAGGGACTCCATGGTATGGACTCTAGCCTCCTCTGGTATTTTCTCGGTGGCCTTGTTTTACAAAAGACTCATCTAACCCCCCCACCTTTCCTCTTAATCCTACTTCTATCCTTTCTAAGGTCTGGTACACAATTGCCCCTCCCAAAGTTCAGACTTTCAACTGGATTGCTTGTTCTCAACGGGCACTCACAGTGGACCAGCTTCAAAAGAGAGGGATTCCAATCCCCAACAGATGTGCCATGTGTTTGAGCAAGGAAAAATTGAATCCACACCTCTTCATCCACTGCAAGCTAGCTCACAACCTTTGGAGTCTATTATTGCAGCTGTTTGATTTCCAATGGGTTACTCCACCGACAGTCAAGGCCCTAATTTCCTCGGAACATGCATCAAATTGGCCGAAGGCCGGAAGAACCTTTTGGAAGGCCACCATCGCCACTTCCATATGGGTGATCTGGTCTGCTAGGAATACCATAATATTCCAAGGTCACAAGGTTACTTCTCTAGTAACATTCTGAGCATCCAACTACAGGATTTTCTCTGGCATTTCAGCGAACACCTTTCTAAGCCAATGGGAAAACATACTCTACCACCAACCACGAGAGGTGCAAAGACCTAACAACTGGCTGCCACCGCCAGAGGGCACCATCAAGCTCAATTTCGATGGTTGCTCTCTGGGAAACCCCGGCCCTGCAGGAGCCAGAGGTGTCTTAGAGACCATCATCGCAATATTCTCTTCACCTATTTTGAGCATCTAGGCCATAAAGATTCTCAATACGCTAAAGCCATGTTAGGTCTCAAAAGCTTCAACCATTCCTTGGGACCACACCTATTAATGGAAGGAGACGCACACAATATTATCTCCTTGGCAACCTGGATGACACCACCTCCATGGTACCTAGCTTCGATTTTTTATGAAATTGCTTAAATTTGCTAGGATATGGTCATCCCATGGAAGCATATCTGGAGGACGTCCAACGAGTTCGTCGATCTTCTGACGAAAGGCGGGGCTAGGACCCAAGAAGAAGACCACGCCTAGCCCATCTTCTTTTTTACTCTGGACCACAGTGGGCACACAACGTAGAACATCTCATTGTAATCAGGCAATTCTATAAGCCCAAATTTTTGTGAACCTACTGTAAATCTTTTGTAATCTGGCAAGTATATAAGCCCATTTCTTGTATAAGGTCTGCTTATCTATTATTTACTGAGAGACCCGCCTAGAGGGCTCTCTCGGACTACCACACATCTATAATGTAACTTCTCTTATCAATACAAAAGTTAACTTTACTCCAAAAAAAAAAGTATTGGGTTTCTCTTGATCACTACTATGTGGGGCGTGCCCCCTTCACAAGCATATTAGGTGCGCCCCTCTTTTTCTTTTGAAGTGTTTGAGATGGGGAGAGAGATGAGAGTGGATAGTGGCGTGCCACCTCAGGAGGAAGGGGGAGAGAGATGAGCAAGTTAGGGGTGTAGAGAATGGACCCCTAATGTGATGTATATATAACTTTGAGTGTAGGGTTTTGGGAATTAGGGTTAGCTATCATTATAGAGATTCAATCTTGACCGTATATCATTGGTGACTTGTGCGGTGAGAGATCTTAGCCTTACAATCCTTAGATTAGCTGTAATGATCTAAAGGAAGGTGCTAGAATCTTGTTCCTCAGCTTTCTTAACCTAATGGCATCAAATGTTTTGTGTAGAGAAATATTCTATGTATTTCTTATTTAATTCCAATCAACCTCTACACCTTCCTATTGTGAAAACCCTCATTTCATAAACCTTTACTTCAAATTTTAAATCAACCTATGAGGCTTCTTCATCAAGCCACACTATGAGAAAATGAGTAAATAAGCAAAAAGTGGGGCGTCCTACTTATGGAGTCCATAGTGGGCCCCACGCCCCCTCTAAATGGGGCCTAATATGGTGGGCCACATTGTATTTTGTGCCCTCGCAAATTTAAATAAATTTTAAAACAATAAAAATTATTTTTAGAAAAGCAATAAATTTTAAAACAATAAGTTAACCTTATCTCAAAAAAATAAAATTTTAAACAATAAAAATGATGGTTAAAAAAGCATAAGATATTTTATTTTTCTCTTTGAATATTTATTTTTTTAAAAAATCAATTTTATCCCTTTTAAAATCTATTTTGATAAAGTAAAAATATCCAAAGCTATTTAAGAATTCATATCAATGTTCTAAATATCATTTAATCATTTAACATAAAATTTACACATTTTAAAATTATTTGATGGGATTTGGATCCAACTTTGTTAAGAAAAAATGCCAATATACTTAGGTACTCCATCTCCATATTAAGAATGATGTCTTTTAGGTTCATTTGAACCCTAAACCCACCAGAACCTTTTTTAGAGTAACAGAAACCTCCAAAAAACTACATTTCATTGGATCGAATCATCGAAGTGTTTCTCAAAGTTTGGAGTTCAAGCAACCAAAGTAAGTGCATTTTTTAGATTGCTTGTTTTATTTTGAGATGTCTTCTTCAGGAGTTAGTCGGAGTCCAGATCCGGGTTGGAAATATGGATACAACCCGAATCCAAATGACAAAAATTGTGTTAGATGCAATTTTTGTGAACAAAATACAAAAGGAGGCATAAACTAGTTTAAGAAACATCTTGCCGGTATTAAGGGGGATATTGCCCCTTGTAAAAATGTTTTTGAAGCTATCAAGGAGGAGATTAAGCAATTTTTAAGTTATAGAAAACAAAAACAAGAACAAAATCCTTGTCATAGATCTATTTCTGCTACTTCTAGAAAAAGTGATTCGGGTTGGAAGTATGGGTACAACCCAAACCCAAATGATAAAAATTGTATAAGGTGTAAGTTTTGTGAAATTTATACCAATGGGGGTATTAGCCGATTCAAAAAACACCTTGCTGGTGTTAGAGGTAATGTTGCGTCTTGTACAAAGGTTCCTAAAGCAGTTCGAGATGAGATTAGACATCTTCTGAATTTCGAAGAACCAAAAAGGATGAAAGTAAGCCTTGTTCTCCAGTTTCTAGTCGGAGTGGTGATCCGGGTTGGAAGTATGGTTGTAACCCGAATCCAAGTGATAAAAATCGTATTAAATGTAATTATTGTGGAAAAGATACTAATAGGGGCATTTCCCGATTTAAAAAACACCTTGCCAGTATGACGGGGGATGTTGCCCCGTGTAAAAATGTTCTTGAGGCTACCAAGGAGGAAATTATACAATATTTGAGTTTAGAGAAGCACAAAAAAGAGGGTAAAGCAACCAAGTTTCTTAGGGCCTCTTCTGCACAGACTGCACATATTAATAAGAGGAAGGTAGAAGAAGAGGAGGAAGAGGCATTTTCAGAAGAAACAGAGGAGGACAAGCGTTATATTGAAGAAGGAGATGACTCTGATGATGATGGCCTCGACTCTGATGTATATGATGTGGCTTGCCCTATTGATATTCCTTCTGTTGATGATGATGATGATGATTGACGACTCTTGCGTCTTGGTGCTGACTGTTGAGTGTTGAGTCTGTTGACTGTTGTGTTGAGTCATGAGTGTTGACTTTTGTTAGAATGTATATTTTCTAAATTTCTGTATATTTTTGTTGTATTGAGTGTTGACTTTTATATCGTACACTTGTATGGTTTTACGGTTTACTGTTTGAACAATATGGATTATCAAAATTCTTTTCTCGACTTCTAGCTTTTTTTCTTTTTTTTTCAACTTGGAATATGGTATGTTGGGATTTTTACTTTTTTTTCAACTGGGCGCCCGCCTAGGCGGCCACCTAGGCACTAGGCGGCCTGGATCCCCCAAGCCGCTTAGGACCCACCTAGCGCTTTTTGATACACTGATGTACACATATCGCAATTGGTGCATGCGGGCAATCTCTTGTACATGTACATGTCACACCCTCAATAGTACACACTTCTCAATACGGCTATTGTATGTACTTGCCTTGCAATGGTCATGATGAGGATTTGGCTTTTGTCCTTTCAGGCCTACCATTCACACACAAAGGTCACTAAATCCTTTGGCCAACAATCTTGGGCATCTCCCGACCTCATCAAGGGCCAACCTTGCAAAACCTTTTCGGCTGTGTTATACGCCCAGGTCTATAGGGTTTTAGAACTCAATCGGCTTAGCGCATCAAGCTAGTATGAGTCTTGGAATCAATGTTGCCAACTTTGGCCTCTCTGAACGATACCCCCACTAGAGTTGATTATTCTATTATTATAAAATTCATTACATGCTCTTTTAAGACCTTTAAATGGCCACAAACTCCCAACATCTCCCACATGGCCTTTGAAAGCCTTAGAATCTCTTTTCCTTACTCTCTCTCAGCCCCATCCCATGTACATGTTTAATAAAAACATTTGCTACTAGCCCCTTTCTCAAAGGGTTTGTCAACATTGCCTTTATAACCTCTATCTCTCCATGTCGTCCTTCATTCCAAACATGGTAGTAGTACAACTTGATATGCTTGGACTTCTTATAAAATTGTGGCTCCTTTGCCACATAACTTGCGGCTTGATTGTCACAATTCCTTACACATGTGCATCGCATGGGCTCGAATTGTAGTTGATTGGGAAACTTCTTTATCCATAGAACCTCCCTGGCTACTTGACAACATGCCACCTATTCTGATTCCGTGATGGATAATGCCATAACATCATGTTTCTTTGATTTCTAAGAAATAACGCCTCCACCAAGCCATGAACATGTATCTAGATGTAGATTTCAAATCATGAGGGTCCCCTTTGATAACTCGCATCTGTATAACCTTGCACAACAATTTTTTATCCCCTTCCATATGTGAACGCATACTTTTCAATTCCGTTTAGGTATCTTAGGACTCTCTTAACCACCTTCCAATGTTCAATCCCCGGGCTGCATTAGACCGGCTCGTCATGCTCATGGCAAAGAGTAAGTCTGGTCTTGCTCCTGACATGGCATATATCAGAGATCCTACTTCGTTGCGATGGGGTATTCTTTCCATGGCCTTTTTTTCGTCATCGTCATCATGGCACATTTGCAGACCAAGTTTTGTCTTCTTGTCGATAGGGGTAAGATATGGGGTAAACTTGTGGATCCCCCCCCCCTCCCAATTTTAACTTTCTACACATCCTACCCCCAATACTTTTTGTATTATACCCTAAATTCCAACTCTATATTTTCTCATATTTACCCTCCCAGTCAAATAGTCAAATGAACTTTTGGACAAAAATACCTTTTTTCCTCTCTGTACCCACCCTCTCTCTCATTCTCTTCAAGTTTCTCCCTCTCTCTCTCCCATTCTCTCTCTACCCGCCTTCTCTCTCTCATTCTCTCTCGGTCTTCCATACTCAACTGCCTGATTTACATTCATTTATGAGGTTTTTCGCCTTTCAAATTGTGTCGAGAAGTTCTCTAAAACATAGAAATGAAGAAGGGGGCAGTGGGGCTAGGGTTTCTTTGAGATCTTCAAATAGGAGTTGAAGCCTTGAAGGAGCTTGGCCTTTCTGATAATGGCCAAACTGTTCCGAACCTGCAAGTGGTGAAGCTTGTCCATGGAGGCGAGCTCATTTGTGGATTCCAGGAGGCCCCCTATATATTCAAAAATGACATTGGACCATAAATAGTTTTTGTGTGTGTGTGCTATATATATATATATATATATATGATAAAGCTAACAATAGCTGGCCGGCTATAGGCAACTATAA
>NW_006498085.1:2034699-2044963 GCF_000471905.2 Amborella trichopoda | reverse complement strand
AAAGAGAGAGAACCACTACTCCATGCTTATGGGCGAAAATGAACGGTGTTTTCGCCCATAAGCTCGGCATCGTCCGATTTATTTGGACGGTGTGGATTTAAAGACTGCAACGAACCTACTATGTCCATTGCGATACCGCAACAGAAATAGCATACCGCAACGAACATAGCATGTTCGTTGCGGTATTTTTTCACGTAAAAAAACACGGGAAACAGCCACAGCTCCCATAGATCTATGGCGGTTTTTAAGGCAAAACCGCAACAAACATAGCATGTTCGTGGCGGGGCGAAATACTATCAATTTCGCCTATAGGTGTTTTTTAGGGTTTTCCATATATATATATATATGTGTGTGTGTGTGTGTGTGTGTGTATTAGAAAATCAGTTGGATTTAGGTCAGTGAGGTCAACCATTAAAGCTATTTTCCTATTGAGCCATTTTTTTGAGAAGTTTAGGGAGAAGAGAGAAAGACTTCCACATGCTCTTTATTAATTTAGAAAAAGCTTACAATAGGATAAGGTGCCTAGAGTGTTGATTTGGTATAGAGTGTTGATTTGGTAGGTGCTACAAAAGAAAGAAGTCTCAAAAGGATATATTGACATGGTTAGATCATATGTATGAGGGAGCATTACTTAATGTGAGGACAATAGTAGAGAGACAAGTAAGTTTTCAGTGGTAATAGTCCTACATTAGGGGTCAGCATTAAGCCCATATCTCTTTGCCTTGTTCATAGACAAGTTAACTAGGCATTTATTTATGGACGAGTTAATTAGGCATCTATAGGATGAGGTCCCGTGGTATATGTTGTTTGCTGTTGGTATAGTTTTGATTTGATGAGATTAGAGATAGCGTAAATGGAAAGCTAGAATTTGGGGGGATGCTTTAGAATCTAAAGCTTTTAAAGTTGGCCGGACTAAGACAAAATATATGGAATGTAAGTTTAATATTAATAGGAGCATAAATAAGGAATTTGTTAAGATTGATGGCCAAGAAGTACCAAAAACTTATCATTTGCAATATTTTGGGTCGATAATCTATGAGAAAAGAGAAATTGAGAAAGATGTTATTAATAGATTTAGAACTAGGTGGACAAAGTGAAGATGTGCTTCTGGAGTCTTATTTTATCATAGCATACCAATGAAACTGAAGGGGAAGTTCTATAAGACACCTGTAAGATCAGTCTTGCTTTACGGGATGGAACTTTAGGAGGTCAAGAAACAACATATCCGTAGAATGAGTGCAGCTGAGATGAGAATGTTGAGATGGATGAGTGGCAAGACAACGATAGGATTCGGAATGAATAAACTTAGGAGCAGCTCCAATGGGCGATAAAATAAGGAAAAGTAGACTTGTTCGCCTAGCATGTGCAATTTCGATGTAGAACAACAATGTTTAGGAGGGGTGAATTGGTTCAAGTGGAAGGCTCCAAAAGGATAAGGGGAAGGCTCCAAAGGACATGGATGGAAGTAGTAAGAAAAGATATGGTGACTTATGGTCTAACTAAGGGTATGGGCCTTGATAAAACGGAATGGAGGAACAAGATCCGTGTAGCGGATGTCGAATAGTTGGGAAAAAGCTCAGATGATGACGATGATGATGATGGTGTTGATGATTTATGTATTGTGGTGTGTGTGTGTGTGTGTGTGTGTATATTTTTATGCCTATACACATAAAATTGGGTCAACACTAATCAAACAAAATGAGTACTTTTGGTAATTTTGTCAAATACTCTTCGATTTGGTATTTCAACACCTCAGTTTTGGTTTTGAGCTGGCACTTTCTCGCAACTACTAATCATCCAATAGACCACCCTTTTTGTGGCCATTAGGGTTTAAACTCTTCTTGAAGTGGCTTAGCTCATGGTCGAGTGGGTGAGAGCTTGGTAGAAAGATTTCACAAGAGGATGCTCCTTTGTTTTTCAGTCCCTAGACCAGCTTCTCCTTCTTGTTTGTGGGATGAACATGTTAGTCGAACATTTCAAGAGCTTCACCGAAGTTCCTATTGTGCCAATCATTGACATGCTGGCACTTTGTTAGAACTAATGGCCATTATGGTTTAAACTCTTCTTGCAGTGGCTTTTTCTTTTCATATTCATATATATTGATGTCAAGATGATCAATTAGAAGGTTTTCCAGCATCCAAACAATGGATTTTTGAGGTGCACCTTGAATTCTACATTTTAAGGTTGCAACCATAAAGTTTTTCTAGGGCTGACAGTGGACCCGGACCTGTGGGTATACCCGAACTGGGTCCAGGTATGGGTCCAAATTTGGACCCGTGGGTATCGGTCTGGGTCCCACAATGTATACCCAAAAATTTCAGGTACAGGTATGGGTGTTGTTGGACCCGCCCCGTACCCGACCAGGGACCCAAAAACTGGTTGACCCACCCAAGTTCGTATGCTTTCTCACTCTAGCTTTCTTTTATTTTATAGCAAACCCCCTCACATACCTCTCTAAATCTTTTTAATGTGGGACTAAAAAATTTTCTCAACCCACAGAGCAAAGTTATTTTATTTATTTAGAGAGAGAAAGAAAAGTTATTTTCTAGTGAAAGAAAGAGATAGAGAGAGAGGGAACATACAGAGGAAGGAGGGCGCCATGGGAGAAAAGATGAGGCCACAAGAGAATAGAAAAGATGAAGGAGCCTCAGAATGCGGGGCCTGCTTTTCTTGCAGAGGTTTGCGCAATCCATGAAGGCTTGGGCCTCTGCTGCCTCTTCATCACACTTGCTCCGCTGCTGCTGGTGATGGTGGCGATGGTGGTGAACCATTTCTTCCCTTTCTAGAGAGAGAAGAAAAAGATAGTCTTCCCTGAAGAGCAGAGCCTTCGGACAGAAATACAAGCCACAAAGAAATGCAACACTACCCATCGGATATGGGTATGGGTACGTCTAATTGGACCTGTACGCGTACGGGTACGGGTCCGGGTCCGAGTCTGTATAGGCTATTTCAGGTACTGGTACGGGTCCAGCTGGACCCGACCCATTGCCACCCCAAATTTTTTCCTTTGATTATTAGGTTGTTCCCCAAAATTTGAGATGGAAAAAATCCTACAATGTCTTTTCCCCAAGGGAATAAAAGTATAGTATGCACCTCGGGACCATTGTATACGCACTGTAATTATTATTACGGTGCAGTTGGCATACGGATGCATCCGTAGCTGTAGAGGTAAGGTGCACCTTCAAATTTTATTATGGTATATAATTTTGATTAAAATGTTATTAGGATTATCTCAAAATCTATTTTTATATCTAATTATAAAATTTTAAATTTTAAATTTTAAAAATGGTTAAAATCAAGTAGATTTATAAACATATGAAAATCTTGAACATAGACGGTGTAGATAATATGCTGTAAAATGCTCTATTTCTGTCGCTTAAAATCTTTTCATCTTTCATGATCATACATCTCGATGTCGAGATGATCATTTAAAGGATCTTTCAACATTAAAACTACTTTTTTCGATGGATTTTTGAGGTGCATCCGTAGTTCTACATTAGAAAGGTTGCCTCCTCCTCTAAACTTTTTCGTTATTATTATCAATCTCCATGGCTCGTCAGCATATGTTATAATGTGTAACTGAATTAGTAATGAAGAACTGTGGAAGCACTTGGATGGTCTTTGTGACCTGTGATGAAGTTCTCGGAACTTATATAAGAAATGGATAAAAAATTTGGAGCGTGTTTGATCAGTGGAAGAGGCAAAGCCGCCTCTTCCATCGGGTGCTACGGAAGCTTCCCCATTATTGGAAGCTGCAGCTTACCCAAATTAAAGCTTTTTTTTTGGTGCTGTTTTGGAAGGTATGACTTCCAAACAGCGTAGCACTTCATGTTTAACAAACATGGGAAGTGCTACAGTACCAGAAGCTGCAGCTTCCAATAATCACACACGCCCTTAATAGATACTCAACAGGTTCAACGGTTTAAATCTGTTTTCTATAACAAAATCATATACATTGTCCCATCCCATCTATTATCTTCTGCAACTCCTGTTTACACTGAAATGATCGAGCGCTGCAGCTCGAAAAAATGGATAATCAAAGTAAATTACAACTGGTTCTCATCGCATCGTTATAAGCCTGATGCTTGAGAACATCTCTCTCTCTCTCACTTCAGTACCAACTTCACTTGCTCTCTCTCTCTCGCTCTTTCTTCAGTACCAACTTCACTTGCACATTTGACCGCAGAATCAAGCTTCTCTCTGGTGTGAAAAAGGTGGTTCCAAGTGGTTTCCGGGCCATAATAGGGCAAGTAGCAGGAGGTGGGAGGACAGAGAAACCATTGTTAAAAGCAGGCAATGTTTACCACAAATAGAGTGAAGAGAAACTATTGGCCAAAGGTTTGAGTTGTGGCCATAAATCCAGTTCAGCACCCTCATGGAGGTGGTAACCACCAGCACATAGGTCATGCAAGCACAGTGGGGAGATGCGCCTCCTGGTCAAAAGGTTGGGCCCATTGCTGCTAGGAGGACTGGTCGGCTTTGAGGGCAGGCCGCTGCTACGGCTGCAAAGGCTGATAAGGCTTGAGGTTAGAGGGGGGGAATAAATCTTCATATGAGCTCCAGAGCATATTTTGGTTCTTATTTCTTCTGCAAATTCATGACTTCCATTGGATTTCTGATTTTTTGGGGGCTGGGGAGAGAGTCTTCATATGAGCTAGAGAGCCGTGAGATTAGGAGCATTTTGGTCTTCGTGTGAGCCGAGAGCATTTATTAAGTTCTCATTTCTTCTGCAAATTCAGTAGAATATTACAGTGAGAATTCTTGTGGTTCTACCTGTTCTTGAGAGAGCTTTCCAGAGAGAGCCTAGTTATGTCATTTGCACGAGAGACGGCCCCTAACGCATCACACATTGGTGAGAATCAATGAAATTAATGAAAGGATTTTTGTAACGTGACATGAAGATTTCGTGCTCCAGCAGGTGCAAATATACATTTTGCTTGAGAGAATATTTATTTTTTGTATAAAGAGGTCATGATACTTTTGACCATAGGATTAGATCCAATAGATGTATTATAACATTCAAGAAATTCATTTGGATTTTGTACCCAAAGAATGACACTCTCAACAACCTAAGCTCAAATCTAACTATCGATGAACCTAACCTCAAATCTAACTATCGATGATAATTTTTACCTTGTATCAAATGTAAAGAAAATTTTTATATAAGGTCTGTACCTTTATGTTGTAAATTGTGACCTTGTATCAAATGTAAGGAAAAAATTTATATAAGGTCTTAACCTTATATTGTACAAAACTCATCGGAAAAGGTTGTTTCTTTATTAGAAAGCCCTCCAGTTGATCATCTCCAATTCATAGGTTTGATAGATTTACACTATTTTTGGAGCTTTCAATTTTATAATAGGAGTAAAAAATATATTTGAACGTGGTCAAAAGAGTTTCGACACCTTAAATAAATATGATAACAAGATTTTGAGGTGCACTTTATTGTTATTGTTTAAGGTTGGTACCTTGTACAAACCTCAACCCCAAAAGTAATGGTATGATTATATATATTTCTCTTTGTTAATTCGGGTAATAAAGGAAGATACTATGAAACGCCTATAGGCGAAAATAAACAGTGATTTTGTCTATTTTCATCACCGTTTAAAGTTCATCGCACGAACAGGATTGTTTGGCAGTGTTTTATTTTTTAACTTTTTTTTTTCAAATTGGAATAATCTGAAATTTGAAACGCCTGTTCATAAAAAAATAGGTGAATGTACGAAAAATGTCAAATAAATATTTTACGTGAAAAAAATTGACCAAAATTCTCTTGAAAAATTTCGAGGGTATTTTGGTTATTTTTTTCACGAATTATTTTTTTATATATTTTTATTAGGTACATTTCTTTAAGATGTACACACTTTTTAAATTTCAAATCATATCGATTTGTAGAAAAAAAATGAAAAATAAAACACTACCATACAATCGTGGACTTGCGATGAATTTTGGATGGTAATGAGGGTATGTAAAATCACTGTTCATTTTCGCTTATAGTCGTTGGAAAGACTTTTCAGATAATAAATGACCTAGGAGTATTTTTTGACTCGTATTTTGGGATCCTTACCATCCTGGCAAACAATCATAAAAGAAAAAAAGGTGGATAACATTATTAAAGTGGTCGAATTATGTCAAAAAATTATTGGACTAATTTATTGAATTACCATGGTTACCTTTTAATATTTGGGAAAAGTTTATATAAAGTTGCAACCTTAAAATGTAGAATCACATATGTACCTCAAAAATCTATTGGAATTATTGTTTTAATGTCGAAAAAACATTCTAATCGATCATCTCGACATTGAGACGTATAAATACGAAAAAAAAAGTTTGAGTCTCAAAAATAGTGCATATTGCAACACATTATCTAGACCGTTCATTTTCAAGATTTTCGTATATTTATAGATCTACTTGATTTTAACCATTTTTGAAATTTAAAATTTTTATGAAAAATAGATTTTTTAAGATAATACTAAGAATTTGTTATAACAAAATTACATGTTATGATAAAATTTTAAGGTGCGCCTTGATTGGATTGTTTAAGGTTGCATCCTTAGAAGCCGCACCATTAATATTTATTATCTAACTAGTTTGTTAGGAAATGCCCAAAGCTAGTAGTGTCATATGCTTGTTGAAATATCTTGATTTTAACTGATTTTACGCTGCCTTAGTTATTTGGCTGGTTGAAATTTTAAAACCTTGAATATAAGGGGAAATTTCCAGAATCTTGCTATAAAATGTGTTTTTGAAAATTTGCATGTTTGAAATAGGAAACTTATTAAAATACACCTTTAACAATTTACTCTAGACTTCATTTGATATTAAAACTCATTTTGGTGTCATTTGATGGGCTGTTTGAGATTTATTTAAAAGACTGATGAGCTATTTGAAATTAGAGAAAAATATATGGTAACATATTAAATAATTTAAATCTCAGATGTGATTCGATTATTGCCCCTTTTATATATGGGTGTGGTCTGCATACGGTGGCAACCTTAAACAATCCAATTAATGCGCAGTTTTAAATTTTATCATAAATGTAATTTTGATATAAAAAATTATTAAGATGGCTTAACAATTTATTTTCATTTTTAATTATATAATTTTAAACTCTAAATATGGTTCAAATCAAATAGATCTATAAACACATGAGAATCTTGAAAATGGATGGTCCAGATAATTTCTTGCAAGATATAGTATTTCATGGATTCGAAATCTTGTTTTCTTTTCATAGTATTACATCTCAAAGTTGAGATGATCAAATAGAGGGTTTTCCAACATCCAAACAACCTTTTATGATGGATATTTTAGGTACACCTTTAATTCTACATTTTAAAGTTGCAACCTTATATAAATTTTTTCTTTTATTTTATATATTATTTAAAAGGTTTTCAATTTTTATCTTTTTATCCCCAAATTGCTCCCAATTCGCATTTATCTAGTATTTGAATCAGGGTTATTTTTTTAAAAAAAATGGTAACTAGTTTTTTTTTTAGTAGGTTGGTTCAAACATCTTAAGTCTGAACCTGCCTCACCTTAAAAAAAATCACAATGGAGCAGCTTCAAACATTAGTTAGAACTTGCCCACATTTTCTTTCAAGCGAGACAATTCAAACATTGGGCATCAGAACTTGCCTGCCACTTAAGAAACAGAAGTTCACGGGTTGAGACAATGTCTGAACCTGCTTGCTTTGCTTAAGTTTTTTTTAGTGAGAGGTTCAAATTGGGTGTTCGAACCTGTCACTCACATAAGGAAAACAATACCAAAATATTCTCTTTCTTTGGGGAGTAACCCATCTGCGACATCAACCAAGCGGTATCTCGGCTTTCACCGGATCATGATCATATTATTATTGAAGGGGATTCAGCTAATGTTATTCGATGTTGCTCTCAACTCTCTTCAACTCCTTGGACATGGACCTATGCATGGAATTTGTTTGGCTTTATCTTCGAAAGAAGTTCGGTTCCAACATATCGATTGAGAGGAAAATGACGATGCTGATGCTTTGGCAAAATTACGGATCTCTGCTTTCTTCCCTCTGTTCTTCTATCCTTTCTCCTCCCTTCTCTTCTCTCTCCTTCTTCTCTTTTAGGCCTTTCTTTTGTTTTTTCCTTTTCCTGCGGTAATCTTTCACTCTCTCAATGAAAGCTCACCGTTAACATTCAAAAAAAAAAAAAAAAAAAAAAAGAAAAAACAAAGAAAAAAGAAGAAGAAAAGAGAAAATAAGAAGAGAGGGAGATCCACGTGTGATATAGTGAACGAGAATATGAAAAATCAAAGCCTATGCCAAGAGGATCTAAAGGGAAAACATTTAAGAACTTAAAAGAAAGAATTCGGAGAAAGATGTAAGGTGAAAGGATAGATAACATTTGCGAACTTAGAGAGAGAAAAGGAAGAAAACTAAAAGACTTGAAAGGTGTAGTTTGTATAAGGTGTCGCCTTTAAACGATCCAAGTACGGTGCACTTTCAAATTTTAGTGCAAATTACATAAACCCCCCAACATATACTATCTAGTCAACTAACCTCCATCCAAAATTATTCTCACATTTTACCACAAACAACTTATCTTCGAAAAACACCCCCTCAACCCAAAAAGAACTAAGAAAAAGTCTAAAATTCCTTTTTTCACACGCCTTCTCTTTCTCTCTCGCTTTGGCAACGAAGACAACGGGCTCCAGCGATACGAAAACTCGCGCTGGCAGTAGACCTTCTGGAGCCAGTGCACTCCAGCGGTTGATTACATCGCTCCGGTGGTACAAAAATGCGCTCCGGCGATGCAGACATTCGCTCCGGCAGTACACCTTCTGGAGCCACAACGCTCCGACAGTGTGGTAGTTCGCTTCGACAGTAGACGAATTTGCTCCAGCATTACGTGATCTTGCTCTGGCAGTACACCTTTTGGAGACATTTCGCTCCGGCACTCTATGAATACACTCTGGCAATAGGGTAGCTAGAGCCACAACACTTCGACAAGGTTTTCAGCACTCCAACAGTACCTATTCCGATCCGGTAATCATTACAAAACACTCTGACAGTGTTATTCTACGCTTCAGCAATACGCAACTTGGGATCACCAGTTGAATTTTTTTGTATGAGAAGAACATTTTTGTCCAAAAAATAACAACTTTTTACCTTGAGGGGTTTTTGTGAGGAAAACTTGTTGTGGGGAAAAAAGTGAGAGGAAAGGTTAGTTAGGGGGTAAGTTGCATAAATAGTACATTTTAAGGGGGGGGGGGGTTGTAATTTTCCTTAAATTTTACTAAAAGATGCAGTTGTTGTGTTGGAAATGTTTATGATGGCGAGAATGGCATGGGCCTTGGCGGTAGTATTGCCAAGTCCCGTGGTGAGATCTCTGACTCCATTCTTACTAAAAGGGCCACAATCCCCACTGACTTACTACTTTACTTACCCAAAAAATTGTTTATGATGACCTTAAAATATATTTTGACTCCAAATTTTGAAAGTTAAAACTCTAAAATTATGCAGTATGAACAGATCTATAAACACTTAAAATTTTAAAATAGATAGTCTAAATAATATGTTACAAGATACACTATTTGTAGAACTTAAAATCATTGTTCTTTCATATGCATACATCTTGAAGCTGAGATGATCAGTATTCGAACAACCTTTTTGGGTAGATTTTTAAAGTGGACCTTACTTCTACGTGATAAGGTTAACACCCTATATAGATTGTTTTCAAACATAAATGTCAAAACCAAAAAAAAAAAAAAAACAAACAACGAAGCCCAAGTGTGAGAATAGAGACCCCAAAGCTAAGAATAGATACCTCAAGGTTTACGAGATGCAACCTCATTTTTAACTAGGAAGGGTGATGAGCTTCTATGGCTACCATTGTTTTAAGCAACCTAGCAATCTAGATCGGGAATCACCTATCCAAACTGGGAATTCATCAAGATCGGACCGAGTGTAAGAAGCATCAGTCCCAGTCGGTTTCCCCCTAAAGTCCTTTAGCATTTTTTTTTTACTTTTTTATGCTTTTAAGTTTATCTAATGTTCTCTTAAGTCCCTTTAAATCCCCACCTGCAAACCCCTACTTTATTTTTATTTTTAAATATTTTTTAGATCATTGATTTAGACAAATCTGGATCACCGATATCTGATAAAACAATCCGACACATATATACAGGGTGAATTGTCTCCCACTGTTTTGAAAGCCTAGGTTCCAGTCATAGTCACTGATTATTGTCCAAAGCCTAACAGAATAAATCGAAAATTGAGAGGAGATAAGGAGATAGAAT
>NW_006498085.1:2019932-2033543 GCF_000471905.2 Amborella trichopoda | reverse complement strand
TTAATAGAATAAAACGAAAATTTAAACGGGTAAAGAGATTGAAATCAAGAGAGAGACCATGAAAAAAAATAGGGGGAGAAAGTACAGGTATTTGAATTTTTGTGCGTCCAGCATCAGGAAAATTTTGGATCAAGGGGAGGCTTGATCTCGAAATCCAATGGTTGGGCTAAAATTACTCATGTTCAATTCATAGATAATTCCCTCTTAAAAAAATCAGGAAGGAAATATGGGTAAGCGATCCAACAGATTTTCAATACTTGGTGTATTAGTTTTTTTCAACCTTTCTTTTACCGTGTATCGATCTTAGTATTTCATTTAAAAATTGTATATTATGAGACCGTTTATTTTTTATACAAAACGTCACAATCATTTGTAATTATTGGATGTAAAATCCAATAAATAAAAATGTACCACAATATTTGAAAAATGTTATTTTAGACTTCATGCCCAATTAATGACATAATATTATCGATCGCCTATTTTCAAATCTAACTATCACTGATTGTGACCTCCTTGTATAAAAAATAAATAACTTTATTATATACATTTCTTTTCATTAAACCTTCTTATTTTTATTTTTAGCGACCTCTCTCTCCTTATTTTAGCAACTTCTCTCTCTCTCCCACTTTTGGGACTGAAATCTTATCCAGTGCACTCTTCATGCCTGCAAATCCCAACTCTCTTTATCCTTCTCCCACTAGCATTGACAAAATCTCAACTCCATCATCTTCCATGGTTAAGCTCGTAAAAGAATCTGAGTTCGATAATATAATCCGAGTTAAGAATCTTTGTTCGATAATATCATCCGAGTTCCATAAAAACAAATTTAATATATTAAGCATGCCCATAACAGTAGACTTACCACAACACGTCAACGGCTGCTCTGAGAATTGTCAACGTGGTAAACACGCTTAAATGAATCGCGCGCAGAATATCACAGATATAATAAACCCATGAACTAGACAAACAAAAAAAATCCAGAAAAGTGAAGTACTCTGAAGAAAAACTTGACCACATAAAGATTCAAACCTTCACAGTAAGTCAAGCAAAAAGAGTTCGTATGCCCAAGACAATTTTCAGGATTTTTATCAGCAGGATGCATTAGTGGGGATAAAAACTTACATAGATAATAAAATTTTCTAATGGGTCATCAGAAACCAATAACCAGGCCATTTACATAAATGATACATGAAAAATGAAAATGGCAATGCACAAGGCCACTTAAATAATAAAGTTTTAATGGGTCATCAGAAACCAATAAGCAAGAATGAAAATGTCCCAATGAAATTCATTTCAAAATACACAAAGGGAGATATTTTCTTGTGTGGGCTATCAGGAACCAGTTCCAAGGTCTAGAATTGCAGCTAAAGTAAACATAAAAGTAAATACAACATTGAAAAAAGTAAATACAAAGCTTAGATCATAAGTTTTTCCCAAAAATCACATAAACAACGCACTAGAAAAAGTTAGCAGGGCTTTGTCATGCGGGCCACTGCCCAGAGAGAGAGTGATTCAGAGGAGAAGAAGAGAGAGAGAGAGAGAGAGTACTAACCTGCTAATTCTTCACCATATGTAACTGTCTCCTAAGTCCTTAGTACTAATTCATATTTTATTCAAAATGCAAATCTTGAGAGCAGTCTTGTCGAACAACGGCCTTATTCTATCTATCAACAATGTTCTTTATGGTTTCATCCACTATTTGCCCCATTCTAGCTATGGCCTTAATAGGCCTTGGGCTCCCCTCCATTGTAACACATACCACCATCTATGGATTATCCCTATATCTCTACAACCCAAAAAACCATCTTCCCATAAAAAATCACCATCATTCCATGTTCATCAAGCTTTGATAGCTTCGAATTTTAGTAAATTTGGAACATCTGTGCTCCCCAATAAATAATCTTCTAAAATAGCCCCAAATCATTGTGAGAGGACATATTGTTGTTTCAAAATCCAGATCTTGAGAACGGCCTT
This sequence comes from Amborella trichopoda, assembly GCF_000471905.2. The sequence goes on along the minus strand of NW_006498085.1, from coordinate 2,031,569 downwards.
GTCATCAAATAATGGGTTTTCAAAGAGGTAATCTCTTTCGGGAAGGCAATAGGCAATGCCTCCAACTATTGCGTCATCTGGGTAAGCAAGCTTTCTCAGAAGTCATCTAGGTAAATATTATAACTACAATGGGATTATGAGAACACCTTGCAACCAATAGCCTCCAACTATTGCGTCATCTGGGTAAACGAGCTTTCTCAGAAGCATCTAGGTAACTATTATAACTACAATGGACTATAAGAACAGCTTGCAACCAATACACCCCATAGGATCTCCATTCTCTGAGTGAGAGAGAGAGAGGAGATGAGGGAGGGTAAAGTGTGCTAGAGAGGGGCAATGGGATAGGCCTTCTCTTGATCCACCTATGAGAGAAATCCTCCAATAAATGCATCACACAGAGAGAGGATGGGGGTGAGCAAGGTGTGAGAGAAATCCTCCAACAAAATGCATGAGAGAGAGAGAGGGGGACAGTGGGATAAGAGAGATAGAGAGAGAGAGATGATGGAAGGGAAAGACCCTCAAAATTCAAAACCCCCTCATTTTTTCAATTTTTGAACTGGTCCAAACTGCCCTTGCATGTAGACTTTAGTCTTCTAGTAATATGAGGGCAATGGGGGTAAAAAGGTGGTTCGGTTCATAAGCGATTCTAACTAACCTATGCATTTTAGGTTGTCAAGCATAGAAATGCCCTATATATGTGGCCGTCATCATCATCATCAAGCCTTATTCCAACTAGTTGGGGTCAACTATACAAATCATGTTTCGTCATTCCACTCTACCAAGGGCCATACTCTTAGTCAGACTATTAGTCGCCATATCTCTTTTCACTGTATCCATGTCCTTCTGAGTCTCCCTTTTGCCCTTTTATAGTCTTCCACTTAAAGAAAATCACCCCTCCTAACCGGTTATGTTCTAGGTCGACACTGCACAAGACCATACTACCTAAGTCTACTTTCTCTCATCCTATGGGAGCCACCCCTAAGTTCTCGCATGTATTCATTTCAAATTTTATAATTTTTGTCTTGCCACTCATCCATCTCAATATCCTAATATCAGCTGCATTCATTCTATGGATATGTTGTTTCTTGACCACCCAACATTCTGCCCCATAAAGCATGGCTAGTCTTACAGCCGTCCTATAGAACTTCCCCTTCAGTTTCATTTGTATACGATGATCACATAAGACTCCAAAAGCACTTCTCCACTTCGTCCACCCAGCTCTAATTCTATGATCGACATATTCCTCAATCTCTCTATTCTCATGGATTATTACTTAAGATATAGAAATAATCTCTTTTAGGTACTTCTTGGCCATCAATCTTAACTAATTTCTCGTTTCTTCTCATACTAATACTAAACTTGTATTCTATATATTGTCTTAGTACAATTAATTTTAAAGGGCGTGGTTTGCATAAGGTTGCAACCTTAAACAATCAAAGAAAGGTGCACCTCCAAACTTTGTCATAAGATGCAATTTTGGTGTTTAAAATTCTTAGGATGGCCCAAGAACTTATTTTTACCTATAATTATAAACTTTAAACTCCAAAAATGGTTCAAATCAAGCAGATCTAAAAAATGCATGAAAATCTTGAAAATAGACAATCCAGATGATGTGTTGCAAGATATATTATTTTTGGGACTTGAAATCTCTTTTTTCCAACATCAAAACAACCTTTTGAGAAGGATTATAGAGGTGCACCTTAATTTTACATTTTAAGGTGTCAACCTCATATAAACTTTTTTCAATTTTAAAACATTTAGATTCTGGAGCATCACTCCAAAGATCTAACTTTACGATGATGTCGTCCCTAGTCTCATTAATCAAAGCTATATCATTCGCAAATAAAACACACCACGGTACCTCATCCTGTTGATGCCTAGTTAACTTGTCAATAACCAAAACAAGGAGATATGGGCTCAATGTTGACCTTTGATGTAGGCCTACTCCCACTAAAAATTCACTCGCCTCTCCACTAATTCTCCTCATGCTAGTTAGCATTCCCTCATGCATATCTCTAACCATGTCAATATATCCTCTAGATACTCCTTTCTTTTCCAACATCCACCAAATTAGCTCTCTAGATAACATATCATATGCTCTCTCTCAATCAATAAAGACCATGTGGCAATCTTTCTTCTTCTCCCTGAACTTCTCAATCAATTGCCTAAGTAGGAAAATAGCCACAGTTGTTGACCTATTTGGCATAAAACCGAATTGATATATATATATATATATATATAGGAAAAACCTTAAAATTGGCTATAGGCAAAGTGCTACAGTATTTTGCGACCGCCACGGACTTGCTATGTCCATGACAGTTTATTGAACGGACCCGCAACAGACGGCGCGCCGCCCTTTGCGGTTCTGTGTGATTTTTTGACTGTCACGGACCTAGTATATCAGTGATGGTACGACCATGGATATACTAGGTTCGTGGCAATCGAAAAAAACACGCCGCCTGATTTTTTCGGACAGTGATGAGCCTATGGACGAAAACACTGTTCATTTTCACCCATAGGCGTTGTGTAGTGTGTGTGCGTGTGTGTATATATATATGTTAATCTGATAATAGAACCAGAATTTGTTAAGTATATACTAATATCTGTTCATACCAGTATTGATAAGTATCTATAATATCAGTAGGTGGTAATAGATTGACACATTAGATTAATTGTACGTCTGTACCAAGATCAGAATTCATATGGATATATAACAAAATTGAGGTGATTACCCAAGATGTCAGTGAGGTACTTACACCTTTTCCCTATATTTCATAATTTCTGACAATTTGGTCCCTTCTTAATTCCTTGAGATTCTCTAGCCAACACCATAAGTCATGGAGCAGTCTTGAGTCATCCAAACTACCATCTTGAGTTTGTTTCTTATTTTTCCTATTTCAGAGACATATCAGTTCATCACACAGATTTGCTAAGAAAGAACAGTCTTGAAGTCAAGAGAGGAGACTCCCTCATTATCATTTATAAGTTAACACCCCAAATAATTAGATAGCACGTTCCCAGCCTAATTAGTTCTCACTGCCTGAGTCATAAACAACTTCGATTACAATGACTCCCAACAAAACCATTGACTTTTAGTACAAGAAGTATACAATCAATTCTAGCCATTGGATGTAAAACTTGATGGGTTGGAGTGTATCACAAAGTTCAAAGAATTTTATTTTGTACTTTGTACCCATTCAGTGACATTAGCATCAACCGTCCAATTTCATATCTAATAGTCAGCAAGATTTGTGACCTCCGTATACTAAAAGTAAATGGTCTTATTGTATACTTCATCTTATTGTATACTTCTCCTTTCTTTTATGTACCTCATTTTTAGTACGCAATACACAAGTATCCAGTAATGCGAGTCTGTGAAGCACGGATACTCCTAATTTTTCTTGCATGACTCTTGCAAGTCTGAAGTCTTACAAGAGTCAGTAAGAGAAACAGAATATTCTAGAGAACATCGAAGTTTTACTTGATAAGACTAATTAAGATTACTGAATTTCCTAATGTTATCTCTAATTGGTAGCATATAGCCTTGGATATCAATAATGCCCAGGCAGCGGGAATAGAATCAAGACAAGAGAATTCTATCATCTAGGAAGTTTTTTTTTTCCTTTCAATAAAGCTTGTCAACTATGAAATTTTAAGAAATTACCAAAAGTTATTTGTATTATTATTAATATCTGGAAGGAGGTGTTAATTCTGGGAGTGAGAATACAACCCATATACAAAATTCCTGCAACACACAGATCCAACTTATTCTTCTTGCAACACACAGATAATGATCTTGATTTCCTAAGAAAATTTCAAAATAATATGATCTTAACCATTTAAGGACCGCTCCCGCACCTAGTAGCTTTCCAAAACTCAATATACCATATGATATTCATCTCCAGACAAAAATTTAGGTTTTTGTAATCTCCACCCCCACCCCCCAAAACCACCAAACAAAAAAAACAGAGAGAAAAGAACAAAAGAAAAAACCTAATGTACTTTTTTTTAAAAAAAAAATAATAAACTAGACACCTACTTCCAACTTTTCACTTTGTACGCTTAACTCTTCATGTGAGTATTACAGAGCCATACACTTCCTCCAAACACTGGCTCATCTAGTAAAACATGTAACCCTATTAGGGAGAGACTTATTCTCAGCTTTGTTAATACAAAAAACCCATATTAACTATACATTAATCATTGGAAACTCATAATTCATGAAAAATGAATTTGAGAATTCAAAATCATGCCTCCCCCCAACTAACCAACTGCACTGCATTCGCTTTTATGCTTCTCAACCCGTATTAAAAATCACAACAACACACTTCCTCTGAGCCATTCCCTCCCTTTGTACAACTGGACCACCATATTGGTAGGAGACCCCATTGTTTGGTTAATCTACGTTGTTGGCTTAATGTTTTAACAAGCAACAGTGAATCGAACTGAGTAAATGCAAACCCATTCACCTCTCGGTATATACCAATGAAGAAATTTCCCAGACTGATCCATTGCAAAAAAGAACAGAAAAAACAAAAAGAAATATCAGAAATCAATACGATGTTTTTCCCTTTTTACTTTTCGCTCTTTTTTTTTACGTGAAAACCAAAGTACTAAGCATTGAACTCTGAATATAAACCAATGAAATGCTACAAATTGACTTCTGAAAAACAGTATACACATATGGTACATCCTTCATATATGAATCCATCAAGACCAAAGAAACTAATGAAAGTAGTTCTTTTATTCTATTATCAAGCAATAAAGAATACTTGTTTTGGTTGGCCACCTCAGGAAAGAACTTAAAATTTTCTTCTGAAATAGACCAAAATTGTGGAGAATATAAATGAAAAACTATGACCTCAGTATATGTCTGGGAATCTTGTGTTTTACAGGCCTCAAAAGGCATGAGGTGGAATAAGAACGGGAAATTTTCAAGTTGGAAGACTTTCTTGTTGTATTTGGAGAAAAATAAACAATCATGTCTCCCGATGCAAAGCACGGGAGAAATAAACTCTGATCGATATTATAAGGTGGCACAGCATATCTTGCACTCATAAAGACATAAATTGGAAAGTTGGATAGAAGACCTAAAATCATCACAAATCACAATAACACGAGCATAAAACTGAACCTCAATCACAAGCAGATTGGAAGCCACTCACCAAGTGTACCATTTAAATGAGTTTTCAGTACACAGCCAAAGGTAACCCTGGTCCCGACTGTCATGGCTAAATTATTAGAATTGCAAAAGGGGTTGCCCTAAAGAGTTATAGAGGACCCTTGTTTGGCCAAGAGATGCTAGAAGGCCTAAAGCAAACAAAGATCTTTATATCATATTTTGACCAATGAATATGAAGGCCTGGCTATCATGAGGTAATCACTGATACGTTCACAGAGAGAGATCTCAATCAACCCATAGAGACTCAGAGATAATTTTTCTGTGATTAATTATTTTTGTATGATTTGTATATTAGAATTTCATTCATGTATCAAGGGAAGCAAAAGAAAACAAATTTGAACAATTTGGGTCTGGCTCGGGTTAGGAAGAGGTGGAAAACTTTACCCAACGTAATGCACCGATGTGATCTTCATGACCATGTGTTATAACTGCTTCAATTTTGTGGCTCCATCTTTTGAAGAAGGTGGAATCAGGTATAACTTTATGGACACCAAGCTCATCATAGGTAACATGCAAGACAAAGAATCTGTTGAGGACATCAATAATCAGCATTGCAGTATATACCAAATATCTAACATAATTACATCCCAGTATAAGGCTAAAATTTGCAACTGTCTTTTTGGTAGGTCTGCTTGTTTGCAAGAGGGAGGTTCGAACCTAGACCTCTCTCATGCAAACAGGGTGCCTCACCATTAGACCAAAGACCTCGGTTAACTACACAAGGTTAAACTTGAACTCAATAAATTCAAGTAGCAGCAAACAACCCTAGCTAGATACATCAATAACTCCCTAAAGCAGGATGCCACAAAACATTTAATTCTTCCAAATCAAGCTTGCACTATTCTCTCTCAACAAGAACAAAATAACCAGGATATCTGCTGTTAACGGGAAAAAAACTCAAAACAAAACCGTCAGTAAGAGCTTATCCAGAAAGCAAAAAGGAACACAAAATGAAACTGTAAGAAACCACCTTAATGAGGAAACTTCATATGCTGTAAGAAACCACCTTAATGAGGAAACTTCATATGCTGCAGTCCACTTGATAAAAACATGCATGAACTGCCACTATAAATGCATGTACTGATCCCATGATAGAAAAACTGAGCGCTACGATCTGCATTCCCTTATTTTCTTCCATTTCTTTTCCTCCTTTGATAATTGAGAGTCATCCATCCATTACCAAATCTTATATCTTAAGGTATTGAACTTTCACCATGTTTTATAACTTCATCAACCATAGCGAATTCATAAATAAACTTCATCCCAAATAAAGAATCAATTAATAAAACTCTAAACCAGCCCATCAATCCAATTATCTAATTACTTGGAGCATGAGTCCACCCCTCATCTACTTTACCACTCAATCCATCATCAACAAAGTCGCCTAAATGCTTTATCTTCACATCCCTTGGAGGAACCGGATAATCCCCAGAAAAGCAAGCATAGCAAAACTCTGACCCCCCCATGAATTTCTTCAAGCTCTCCAATGGCAAAAATGCAAGAGAATCAGACCCAATAAACTCTCTAACCTTTTCAACATTCATCTTATTAGAAATCAACTCATCAGGGCTCGGCGTATCAACCCCATAAAAGCAAGATCCAATGATGGGTGGGCTTGCAATTCTCATATGAACCTCCTTAGCCCCTGCTTCCTTGATCAACCTAACAATCTTAGAGCTTGTGGTTCCTCTCACTATTGAGTCATCAACGACCACCACTCTCTTCCCCTCTAACACATCTCGAACCGGCGCTAATTTTAGCTTGACCCCAAAATCCCGAATCCTCTGAGAGGGCTCGATAAACGTGCGACCAACATAATGAGATCGAATTAGGCCTTGTTGGAATGGGACACCAGCCATGGCTGCATAGCCCAATGCAGCAACCACACCAGAGTCAGGAACTGCTATAACAACATCACATTCAACCGGTGCCTCTTTAGCTAGAATTTGGCCAATTGTATATCGAGATTTATAGACCGATTTTCCAAAAACTACTGAATTGGGGAGAGAGAAATAGATATGCTCGAAAACACAAGGCTTGGGTTCTCTATGGGGGAGGAGACATAGGGAACTCACTCCTTCAGCATTATCGACTATTATAACTTCACCAGGATTCACTTCTCTCTCATATTTCGCCTCTATGAGGTCCAGAGCGCAGGTTTCAGAGGCAAACACAACTGCCCCATTTTCGCGCCTGCCCATAACAAGGGGGCGAAAACCATGGGGATCCCTAACAGCTACTAATTTATCCTCTGTTATAAAAACCATGGAGTAAGCTCCTTCTAATTGTTTACAGGCATTAACAATGCGCAAAAAGAAGGGCCTTTCTTTAGAGATGGCAATTAAATGGAGAACTACCTCTGTATCAGACGAAGTGTTAAAGATGGAACCTTGGTCCTCGAGAGTATCTCGAAGGGTTCGGTAGTTGACGAGATTTCCGTTGTGGGCTACCCCAACTGAGCCGAAGCGATAGCCTGCAACAAAGGGCTGGACGTTCTTGAGCATGGAGGAACCAGCTGTGGAGTATCGAACATGGCCAATGGCTGATGAACCCGGTAACTGAGCAAGCTTTGATTGACTGAAGACATCAGAAACCAAACCAGTACCAGTAACCGAGTGGAGAACATTGTTGTTGACTGAAACTATGCCTGCTCCCTCTTGGCCTCTGTGCTGAAGAGCATGGAGAGCCAAGTAACAAAGTCTCGATGCTTCAGGGTCGCCATAGATGCCCACAACACCACATTCTTCTCTCGGGTGATCATCTTCCACAAGCTGTCTCTGCAAAAATGGGTTTTGAGAGGAATCATGAGATGGGTTGTTGGGAGAAGAGGATTTTGGAGATGGGTTTTCAGTTTCACAGAAGTATGATGGATTTTCGGGCTCCTCTAATGGGTTTTGACTCAACGCCCGGATTCTTGATGGGTTTGCTTTGTGGGTTCTAGACAGAGTTGCAGAAGAGAGATGGGCTTTAGAGGGATGAAGAGCTGGAGGGCAAGTTTTAGAGAGAGAGGGAGAAGAACACGGGAAAGCAGTTGCAGGAAGGTGAGGTTTAGAGAGATGCAAGGTGGGGTTAGTTGAGGAGAGAGAGCGGAATTTGGATGATGAGAGAGGACAGAAAACGCCAGCCATTTCTGTTTATTGATTCTTGCCCGAGTACAGGAAACGAGAGGTCTTCGCCTTTTAGAGAGAGAGAGAGAGAACCAGAGATTTTTGCCCGTTTTTAGAGAGCGACAGAGGCGCGCCAAACGGTGGAGGCAAAGGAAAAAACCAGAGTATACTTTTAGGAGCCAAACTAATATATGATCCCGCGGGAGCATATAGTACTCGTAATAACCCTGTGTAGTAAAACTCTGTATATCAATATTTGGAAACGTAAGCTCCTCCAAAAACAAAAAGAAAATGGGGGTGAAAAAGGCAAGCGCACATGATTTATTACTGAAATGAGGCAAAAACAAAAAGAAATGATAACTCAATTTTATACTACTGAACCAAGAAAGAATTATGCGTATGAAATTGAGATATGAGACCACTTATCTTTTATATAAAGTGGTCACAATTACCCCCATTAGAAATAATACTTTAATTTTATATTTTTGAAAGCCTTTAGATGTTCAATTGCATGGCTTGGGGTGTGTTACGAATTACGAGAATATATTTTTAAAATTTTGAAATTAGTCAATAACATATTGACAACCACGTAATTTGAAATCTAAAAGACAAGAATGACGGTGTTTTGTCTCTACTAAAAGTAAATAAATCTTTATATACTTTTCCAATAAATAAATAATGTCTTGGATTCGATACCCCAACTTTTGGATAGTCGGATTTAAATATTTATGAACTCAATCTAGTTTTTATAAAAACAAATATACACATCCAAGGGTTACACCTAAGTCTAGCCGAACACAAAAATCTAATAATAAAAAAAATTTATATATCATGATTAAAGAGGATCTCAAAATTTCATATGAAGAAAATCTAATTTTTGTGATAGTGAGTAAGTATACAATGTGCTCGTTTGGGAGTATGCCATGCGCTATAGAAAACGAAAAAGTTGAGCTCCTTTAGGGTTGAAAGGCAGTTTCAGCCAAATTTTTCCCGAAAGGCCAAAAAGGCTCCGCCTTTTTAGACTTTTCGAGAACATAACGAAACGGGAGGCCCATTTCATTTCTGTTTTATAACGGTTGTAACCGGTATATTCTGAAAATCGGAGTTTCAAGTGTGAGAAACAATAGACGGGAAAAAGGAAAACTAAAGAAAAATAAATTAAAATAAAAAATCCCACGTTTTAGAACTTGTAATTCCAAAATGAGGATATTTGGGGGGAGGGGGGAAGTTGTTTCATGAGGGGGGAACCACATTTCTACATTTGTGTACCCGAGGTATAAAGCATCCATTTTAAAGAAGGATGCAAATAGGTGATCCATCTAAACATAATTAAAACTAAGAGTGCATATGTTTTATTAATAGGATTATTATTTTTAATTTTCAAATTTATTTATTTTTTCATATTCATGATCTTCATGTTAGAAATTACATCTCTCTAAAAATTAAATCCAAAAATCCATATCAAAAATAAACTTTTAAGAGGTGACTCATTTTTACATGGACTTATAGAGACCATGTCCTATTTTGGAAAAATTAAAAAAACACAATAAAAATGGACGCCATGGTAAAATATAGAATATGGTGATCATTTTTACGGGATTGTCTACAAAGAGAACATTTTTTTTTTTTACACAGTTTATATGAGTCCATGTAGAAATGAGCCACCTCGTAAAATTTATTTTTGAGATGGATTTTTTAACTTAATTTTTAAGGGCATGTAATCTCTAACATAGAGATCATGAATATGAAAAAATAAATAAAATTTGAAAAGTATAAATAATAATTCTATTAAGAAAATATTTGAACTGTTAATTTCAATTGTTTTAATATGGACCACCTATTTGCATCCATCTTTAAGATATATGCTTTATACCTTGGGACTGCATATTGTAGAAATGCAATCCAGCTAGCATGAAACAATTTTCTTTTATCTTTTATACATAGAAGTCACAATCATTCTTGTCCCTTGAATTTCAAAATGGGTGGTTATAAGAGTGTTATTGAATAGATATAAAGTTCCAAAAAAAAATTCTCGAACTTTGTGACTCATTCCAACCTATCCAATTTGACATCTAATGAGTGGGAAGCGATTATAACCTCTATGTTAAATAAACAAATGGTCTCTTTATAGACAAGGGCGTGGTTTGTATAGAGCCAAGGCTCTAAACCATTAAAGTAAAACGCACCCTCAAATAGTATCAATAAATGTGGTTTCAATACTGGAAATCTATGTGATAGCATTAAAATATCTTTCCATCCTTCATTATAAAATTTAAAGCTTAAAAAATAGTGTAGATCGAGCAGATCTATGAAAACTTAAAAAGCTTGAAAGTTGACGGTCCAAAAATACATTAGAAGACACACTATTTCCAAAACTTGTGCATTTTGATGTCCAGATGATCAATTTGATGATATTTGAGTATCAGAACAACATCTTGTAGTGAAATTTTTAAGGTGAGCTCTAATGCGATAGTTAGAGCCTCGGCTCTATATAAACTTTTCCCTATAGGACCATCCCTATTATTAAATACCACTAATTATACAGGATATTAGCTAAAATTTCTCCAAGGAAAAAACCGATAAATTAAGGAAAATCACACAGGACTACGAATGACGTTGAATAAAAGAAAACAAGAAAATGTATTGTTTAACTTTTTGTATAAAAAAAAAAAGTCATTTTCTCATAATAACTCATATTTTTTTCCTATTGACATGGTTTGTTTTTCTTTTGAAAAAAGTATTTCCTTATTGGGAAAGTTACCTTATTTATTTCTTGGTCAAACTTGAGGAATCAAACCTAGGATCAAAAACTGGCCGTTATAACTTAAATAAGAAGTTATATGAAGATAATTGATACTGCTTGGGTAGGGGACCCTCCTTTATAATGGTCGTTACCACTATAAAATGGTAACGGGCCAGCCCCAATCCGTTACATTATAATATTTTCTAAACCTTCATAACCCCTCATCTCTACATCTAGGAAGCAACTTGGGGAAACTCTAGTTCAACCTTCAAAAAAATAAGAAAAATAAGATGAATTCCAATGGTACTAGGACTTGAGAATTTTTTGGATCAGGTTCGGATCCACCCAAATCCAATTTCAGATCCAAAAATATACATCCGATCCAGATCCACTCGGATCAAGAATATTCGGATTTGGATCCACATCTGAAACTATATCTAGGATCTGGATCTAAATTCGGATCCAAATCAGTTCCAATTTTGTATATGATAAAGTTAAAATATAATTGTGAAAGTTATAATAATTATATAGTATCTATATAAGTTAATAAATATATAAATTCTAATATATATATATATATATATATATATATATATATATAGAAA
>NW_006498085.1:1976359-1987274 GCF_000471905.2 Amborella trichopoda | reverse complement strand
AGTAGTATATATATATATATATATATATATATATAGCCACTAGTTTATATGAACATATAAGCCCAAATGCCCAGATTAAATTTAGGCCGATCTGACGGTCACGACCTCATTTCGTATTTGAATTTTAATTTTTTTCTATAAATTCAAATAACATGAAATTTTAAGCATGTATTATTCAAAAATAGAAAAATCTAATAAAAATATAAAAAATAATAATTTGAAAGAAATAAATTGACCAAATTACCCTTGAGATTTTTTGGGTATATGTGTGTGTGATAGAGATATATATAGAGAGAGGGAAAATCTATATTAAAAGATAATATTAGTTTTGAGTTCTCCTAATATGATTAAGCCATCATCATTTGGATGGTGGGGGTAGCCATAGCTTTGAAGTGATCTTGTAAGAGGACTTGCATACGTCTTAACCCAAAGAGAAAGGAAACTCAAATTTACCTCTTTCGGGTTTCCTAGGCACTCAAAAGTGCCATCCAAGTCGATCACAAAGAACATCTGCCTCTTCCATAGAATGTGCTGCAGTCAAAAGATCAAGCTTTAGAGTGCTTGTGCGCGTGCGCCACAGAGAGAGAGAGAGAGAGAGAGCACTGAAAACCATTAAAAGTCAAGTAAGAAAAGCATGGAGTGAAAAGAGTTCAAATTTGTCTTCTTCAGATGGAACCAGATCGGTAAATTTCACTTCCTCCTCTAGAAAGATTGCTCGATATCGATCGAGATTTCTATGTGGTTAAAATATGGTATCATAAAGGGAACCAAAGCAATATTACTCGTAAGAATGATTGCCCGATCTTGCTTTGCGCTTTTAATGACGCTCCATAAGCTGTTTCTTGAAGTAGGGTCTAGTCCTGTGCTAGGTTCATCCAAATATACAACCTAGTAATCATAAACTTAAATTTCAGTTCTTATTGTTACAAAGAAAAAATAAGCTTGAATATTTTGCCAAATAAACAAAAGGCGCATGAACACACAAACACACAAAAACAAATGGGCTTGTAAAAGAAAGGAGAAAATTGTGGTGGAGACTACAGGAAAGATGGAAATATGAGATATGGAAATAATAAAAACAAGAGCTCAATTGGCCACATAAAAGTTTTACCCAAAAATTTCCCACATAAAATTCTTCTTTAGTACACCTTTAATGAAGATTCAAATATTTGTGTAAAAGTATTAGTAAGATTTAGGCCCAAATCTCTTCACCAAATTAAGTGGTATTTATACATGACATTGTATGACATGCCAGGGGCCATGTCATGGCATGTCATGTGACATGTCAGCCAAGGGGGAGACACATACCTGTGGATTTCCAATTAGAGAACTGGCATCGCTCAGCCTCCTCTTCATACCCGCACTGTAATTCCCAGCTCTTTTGTCCCCAAAACCTCCATTGTAGAGATTAAGGCTCTTCAAAGATTCGTCTACCGCCTGTAACATGAAAATCTCAGAATTATACGGCACATACATATCGATACATACATAGAATAACAAGCGCTCCCTACCAGTGAGTGTTTCCCATAGCAAGCTGGATTACACAGCACAGAAAATTCTCAACAGATATAGTACTCTGAACTGTTAAGCAACATGAAACACAAAGAAAAGACAACCCACCAAAAAAAGAAAAAAATTAAAGGATCTTGATTTGTCGCATAAGGATGAGCAGCGCTTACTCATGTTGTGGACACATGCCCATGCTAGTATATATTTTACGATATCTGTCCATATCTCCAACGCTTCAATGTATGCATGGCCCGAAGTGGGTGATATGAGCCCAATCATCTGCAGTGTAGCATTTACAAGATTACATAAAAAATAACTAAACAAATTAAGAAATTATCCTAGGCCTCATTTTAGGAACTATTTTTTTAAAAAAATTAATTATTAATTTGATCAAATAAAATAATAATGCAAAAACCATTCCTATTTTTTGTGGCACAAGGCGAGTGAAACAATGAGCACATGACATTCAATATATGAGAAAAACAGTGTAGTCTAGGAACTGTGGACAAAACAATGCAATAAAGTCCAAGGAAAGAACTATGCAATTGTTGTATTATCACTTTGTTTTCTAACATTGATATGGATTGGTGACCATTGTTAGAAAAACCGGGCGATCTAACCGATAACCCCTTGGTTAGATCGGAACTGGCCCCTTGCTGGTTCCAGCTTCGGACGGTTTTGGTGATCAGCCGGCATTTTAAAAATAAAAATTCAAAAAAAAATATATAAAATCCCAAAAATAAAAAATTTGATTTGTAATACATTTTTTAATATTTTTTACATTATCGTAAATATTAAAATTTGTTTTGGTCATTAATACTCACTTTTAAAATCCATTTTTTTCATTAATTTTCAAATTCATTTGAATATGTTTTATTTTAATCATTATTTATGTGCTTTTCATATTGTAGTAGATTTCTTTTTGCATATTTTTTATTTTTTTTAATAATTTTTTGGCCACCCGGGACTTGCCCGATTATAACGGTTGAATCGGCTAGTTTACTGGTTAGGCTGGTTAAACCGCTTCTGGCCCCATATACGGTTAACCATTCCAGTTCGATTTTGCGAACACTACTATAGACCATCATGTCATCTCTAACCATTGAAATCATGTATGGTGACTGAGAGATTGGGGACCTACCTGCCCACCAAAACAGCATGATCCCTGTTGTGGACATACTCTCTCTTCATTCCCATCTATAATTTCAATGGATAGTGATGGTACAACAGTCTCTGATCTCTTTATAGTACACAGGACTGTAATATACTTTCCCTCTTGATTATTGCTACAAATATTGCTATATAAATACCAATCTTATATTTCCCTGGATGAATTGATGCCCTGGTAGTGATTCTACTGATCATAGTTTAAACAAAGAGTCATCAAATTTAACCTTTAAGGTCTAACCTGTAGCAGTCTTGACTTCTGAAAATATGGTTGCCACTAAAAAGGCAAGCGAAATCTGTAAATTTACATAAATGAAATAAAACACAAATTGCACACTGTAGTTGTTCAATGTGAAGAACTTCAATCCTGTAACAGCAAAGTAGTCCACATGAAAATATTCCATTTATATAACTTCACGGAATGAAGGATCCAGGAGAGTATATTACCTATAACAGAGCCGAACATCACAAAACATAATACATATGCCAATGAAATGATAAGAAAATAAGAATAGGAAATAATCCAATAAGGGCCATCACCAAGGCCATGCATTTTCATCATGATCCGCAAGTTCTGTTGCTTCTCATAAACTAAATAGGTCAATATCACCTGTACGAACAGAAAATGAACAAAAAATTGTGTTAAAAAACAAAAAATAACCGCTAAAATATATGACATGTCAACAGACTGAAGCCTAGATTATCTTATGTCAAACTTGTCTCCAGCCAGGTAAACAGGTGAGGGTATTAAAATGTTTGAACCATATTTACACAAACGATTTAAGCAGAAAAATATTTCAAAGGTGTAATGCCTAATGGCAGTAATATTTTAGGTCCATGACAATTTGTGTTTATTGGTAATAGAATAAAGAATCTTACTGTTAGATTTCAATGTAGGTCTAAGAAGGGTGATGAACTTAAAGTTTCCCTTAACCTGTTCCATGCCTAGGTAAAGGGTTGCGTTGTGTTAGGTAGACAGTCAATGTAAAATTTTGCCAAAACTCATCATTAGCAGACCCCAATTAATTGAGAAAAAGTTATGATGATGATGACTGTTAGATTTCAATGTTCTCATGATGATGGCCTGAAGACACTTGGTGGGAAATGTGGTAATTTATTAGTACCTAGCACAAATTCGAACGACATTTTAAATTTTATAAAGTTCTTAAATTATTTAAGGGATGATACTAACAATAAGTTAAATGCTATCTAATTTAAATTAAACTTTTTAAAATCATCGTTTTAAGAATCCAAACATTTCACCATGAAAATGAATTTTAAGAGCCTACAAAGGTGTAAATGTATATTTAGAGAGTTATTGCCAGCAAAGGTCTAGGCCCCAAGGTGATTATATTCAGTAGGCATAATTGGAGTACTTCGGGTCATATAATAACATAAATAAATAAGAAGAAAAAAAATAAAATTATACAGTTAGTTATCAGCAATTATTTATCATATTTTTTAACACTTGTTCAAACAAAACCTTAGATATCTTGGTCATTTGGAAATGCAGGTTTGAGTATCATTATTGCAGAAAATTTTATAATTTGGTTCTTCTATCCATTCAGCTATATGTTATATGTGTATAGAGTAATTGAGTTCAGGAATTAAAAATGACAACGTACACCCATTATAAATGCCTATTTTTCCTTCATATACTTTATAGAAATACCCAGAGGATATGAATGGAAGTAATAAAAAAAGATATGGTGACTTATAGTTTGACTGAGGTTAAGACCCTTGATAGAGCAGAATGGTGGAAAATGATTCGTATAGCCAATCCCAAATAGTTGGGATAAGGCTCGGATGATGATGATGATACTTTATTGAAATAAAAGACATACAGTCTCTCAATCAATTAAGAGAATGCTGGACATCCAATTCACTTACTGGAAGAAGTAACACAACAATCCATGTGAAGAAAAGTGGACCAAGTACAGAAGAGAAATCCAGTGTAATTTTTGTTCCAGGTTTTGGCATTTCTTTAACAAAATCGATCAGCACTCTCACCCGTGCACCTATAAGAAACTGGAGGTATGCATTTGATGCCTACAAATGCAAGAAAATTTAGCAAATCATTAATTGGTTATGATAAGATATAGAAAACATTACGGAGATAACAAGGATGAGGAGTTAAAGAAACTCAAACAAAATATGTAGAAGTATCTCGAAGCCATGTAGCTAATCCCATGCTAGTTTGAAAAAAGGAACGTCCACTGGATATGGTCAGCCTTATTGTTTCTCAATGCAATATAATTCCAATAGAAAATGGAGGTGAAGAATCTGTTACTCCAAAAGAACTGCTCAAAGCCTCCAACTATTCTGAAAATGGGTATCATTACAGTACAGTTCAATATGGTTTTCTACAGTCAAATACTGATCAGTAAATCAATATAATTATGCAACACATTAATATATATTACGAACCCTCATTGGTCTAAAGTGAATATAAAGTGTTTTTATTCTAAAACTACGAAGAAGAGTTAATCCCTTGAAATATCTTTAGAAATTGTATCGCATATATCTGATTCCTAATAGTTATCATGCACCAAGTAATATGTTAGCTTACTTCTTGTGCCCATTTCAACATGTAAAATGTGAAGAAATTGGAAGTATTTACGTCAATGTTATAAATTGGCTGAAAATTCACAATGGCATCAATAAGATATGACAATGGAAAATTTTCTTTGCAAGTGATCCTGTACTCCAGAATGAGACCAATGCAAAAGAACAAACATATTTTGGATAAACATGCGGCATACCATCCCAGAAACAGGGCATAAGTAATAAAGTGTCTACATATAGAGTAGTTACCAAAGATGCCCACCATGTTTAATAAGTGTGGCAGACGTATCAAGGGAAGAGGACCCCTAAGACCATTAGACTTGGTAGCGTTGTACCATATATTTACATTGAACTTAATCTCATCGGAGTCCAAAAAATCATAGGCTGCATGAGAAATGTTATCGCCATCAACCTAAATGAAAAAATATGTACACAAATAGAGGATAACTGTAAGACATAAATGACAATATTGCAAGAAAAGAAAGCATATTTGACCACAAGGAATTTCATTTATCTGTTTTTCTGAATTCCCTTTCTTATATCCTTTGAACAACTCTTTGTTCACATCAGATGAGCTATTACGCCATAGATGTAAGATCTGCACAGATTGGACAACTGCACATAATTTCAAATAAAATAAACTAAAAGAGGATTAAGAAAACAAAGTGGTGACAAAAAAAGAGAGAGATTTATCCTTAGTGATAAGTTGGATTTCAGAAAGAAAAGCCCACTTACCTAGTTTATGTGTAATAGCAACTATCTTGATGGGAATTGAAAGGTTGAAGTTTGGGACACATTTGGGTTGAACAATATATATGGGATGGTCAGAGAGGAATGCAGGTTCGATAAAATTGGTGTACTTAGCCTTAGTATCTGTTGCCTAAAAAGGTTCGGAATCATAACTATTGTTAACTGAGGCACATTAACTTGAAATCTCAAGAATAATAAAACAAATCAGTGTCAATGCTCACAGGGAGGACTTCAGAAAGCATAGTCCACAGATCTAATTTCTTCACAGGAAAAGTATCCATGACCAAGTTCGCAGCCAATCCTGCCAAATATTCTCAAGTATTGAACCAAATGAAAAGAGAGATGCAAATTATAACCATAGAAAGTTAAACTAAGCCATGAACATCTTTACTTCCCCTAGCTATAAATATAGCATGATTACTAAGTGATAGGACTGCCAAAACATAACTTCTGGGTATAGTCCTGCATCTTTACATTACACCAACTACTTTCATCAATGAGCAACTTATGACCATTTCTTTTACAGTATAATTAAGTAACAAACAAGTTTTTTATGAATCCAAAAGACTTTGGTTTTGTTTTCCCATAGTGCATTGGACTTAGTGTACTTTCTAAACCAATTAGAGACCATATTCGTATCAAAAGACAAAAAAGAAAAGGATCATACTGGTTGCTAACAGCCTCTTCTCTCCTGTAAAAAGTATAGTCACAGGGCAAGTCCCTGTATCCTTGCACTTGCAATCAGGAAAATCGGAGAAGGAATTGAGATCAGTTCTTGAAGCTCGATAATTTGGATTTGGAACTTGTAAGAGAGCTGGCCATTTTTGTGGGGTGGCTATTGGACAAAACGGAACTTGTTTGAAGGTTGAATATCGCAATCCACATACATTTTCACATGACCCATCTCCTCTTATGTCAATACATTTGCAACCACATTTGTATATAGGCTTGTCCAGTTCATTGTTAACAATTGCTTGGAGTGTGATCATAATCAAGCAAAGAAAAGATGGAAAAGCAACGAGTCCGAAGTTTGTTTTCCTGTTTCGTTTCTGCAAACAGTTGAATACATAAGAGTAGCATTAGATGTATGGATGAGATATGACATTTACTCTAAGGGAACTGATATAAGAAAGCACATTTACATGATGAGATTTGTAAAAGTAAGCATACTCAGTGCATTCATTTTCGTGGCATTAGTTATGGAAATTGCCAAAAAATTTCATGTGACCAACTTCTTCCTACTCTATGAACCTAAAATCCCAAACAGTAGAAGAAAGTCACTCCTTCAAACTCATTCAATACTTGGAACTCAAGTACCATAGTAATTCCTGATTCCCCATTAACTCTCAACTATAACCCTAGAAAATATAAATCAAAACTGACAAAAACTTGCTTCATAGAGCCAATGGCACAGAAATTTCAAACCCTGGTTTGAAGCCACTAGTTTATTTCATCATTTTAACTATTCATTTTCCATTAGTAACCGACACAGTTCTTATTTGAAAATACATTTTGAAATTATAAACTATTACGAATTCTCAACATATTTCTTTCTGAATCTATCCATTCTTCATTGTGCCTCAACCTCATTATCTATCTTAATAAGCAAAATGGAATCCCCTGATTATAGAGTACCCATGAATATGCAAAGTAGAGACTAATCATGATATAAAACTGAGAGAAACCAGTTAGAATTTATCTGTTCAATACATGAAAAATAGAAAATGAAAAAAAGCAAAGAGAAAATCATGGAATTTTCTTATCCTTTTCAGGGAGAAACTTAAATTTAACTCAAAAAAATCATACTATGGGCTGATCTTTGAATAGGGTCAGAACTTGAATTTGATAGATTGCCTACTTCTGTAGGTGGTTCGGATCGCTTAATTTAATAAGGTAGGCCCTGCCCACCTTAAAGGCATAGGAAGAGCTACCACCCAACAGTGCTCCCTCAGATGGATCTCCAAAATTTTCTGATCCTTTTCAAGGAGAGACTTAAATTTATCTCAAAATAATCATACTATGTTTTTCCACTGTCAAATGAACGAAATCAAATGCATCGAGTTCGATTTTTTTTTATGAAATTTTGCCAATTTCTCTAACAGTCATGTACTTTTTTCTGGAACAAACAAATGGCTAAACTAAAGCTACTGGAACTGACGGCCACACAATGATTTCAATCTATTCAATAATAAATCCTTCAATTGAGGAAATGACTTTGATCCAATTAAATCTAAGCCAGCAAGAGAGCGAGAGAAAGAGGGGATGGGGGGGGTGGATTCAATATTAACTCTGATTCATAATGCAGAGAGAGAGGATTCCAAACTAAAAATCCCATCAATAAACTGTGAAGAGATAGAGAGCGAAAATGCTTTCCAAAATGAAAACGAACTGAAGCAAAAATGAAAAATGAAACTGAAAAAAATGAAAACGAATTAAAAAAGAAAACACAGATAAAAACGAATTTTACATCAAAATGCACAAAACTTTGAAAAAAATGAATTTAAAAAGAAAAAACACAAAATAACTGCAAAAACACGAATTGGATCACAAAATGAAAACGAATTTAGAAAGAAAACCACAAAGGAACTGGAAAACCACGAAGTTCATATTAAAATATGGAAAAACTTTGTAAACCTGAAACGTGATGTTCTTCCGGAGTAAAGCATCAGCCTGAGTAAAGAAAGTTGCAGGGCCATGAGATGACCCCTGCTCCTTCTTTCATGCATTCTATCCATCTTTCCAAATAAAAACAAAACCGTAAATTCACCCAATAAACAAAACCATGGCTCCTCAGGAGCTAATGTTCAAACCTCCAACCCTTGAAAGCGTATGGTTTTCTCCCGCCAAAATCGAAAGACCTTTTGCCTTTTTATAAACTATTCAACGGTCACTGAAAGCTTTAAAATGTTTTTAGTAACTCGCGCGGGAGCACGTACATATAAAGTCATGAGAAGACTATACTATAGGACTTTTTTTTTTTTTTTCTTTTTTATAATTTAACGGTGAGAATGGAGGGTGCCTACCCAACCGAGCACTACTCGCATTCCCAACGTAACGACCACTGTGGGAATAGAGGGCGGGATGTCATGTTGACGTATCCAGTGCCCTAATCAACGGCAACCCACCCCCATTCCCAATCATAGTGGGAATGGAGGGTGAAATAAGACCGATTATTTTTGGCATAGGAGGATTATAAACTTAGTTGTCAAACCTAAAATTAGGTCGCAGGGGTGTGTCATTTCTTAGTGCACAGTTTGAGAAGAATTTTCTCATAGTTGAACCCAAAATCAGTTTATAAGGGTAGACCATTTCTTATTATATCACTCAAACTAACAAGAATTATTTTCGAGTTCAAGCCGAGTTAATGATATTACTCCAACAACCTAATTTCACATCTCATATAAGTAGCAATAATTGTGACCATTTTGTACAAAAAAAAAAAAATACAGTCTCATCATACTTCCCCTTTATTATACATGAGATTGCATACAACAAAACCACTACCTTTTCTACATAAAGGTCACAAAATACCCCAAGTCATCCAATGTAAAATCTGATAGATGGGGCATTTCATGTCTCAAATTCAGAAAAAGAATTCAGATTTTTAGGACAGCAAATTGTGTATTTTCAAAATTTTAAATTTAATGGCTAGAGGCAATATCTATTTTTTTTTTTTAAGCCAAAAGTAAACGGTCAATTGACACAACATGGCACTCCTAGCATACTGCCAAATTAAAATATTTATCACTTGCTCATTGGGTAAATAAAAAATAATAACTGCTTGACTTGGTTAGGCTAGTTGTTTATCCCACCATGCACATTGTATGATGCAAGAGAAGATGTGACCTTTTAATGTGACTTTGATTGCAAGCATGAGATATGCTTATTTGACTTTATTTTGTTGAACTTTATGTGGGTTCATGGCACCAAGGTCCAATAACCCATAAAAAATCACAGTTGAATCTGGGAGCTGCCATTATTGGAATGCTAAAAAGGGATGGGAAGGCAATATGGAATGTATGTTTTAAGTAAAAAAAACGTAAGGTTGCAACGCAAAAATGTAGAAAAAAAGAAGAAGAAGAAGGCATACTTCAAAAATCTATCAAAAAATGGTTTTTTTACGGTGAAAACCCTTCAATTGATCATCTCAACCTCGAGATATATGTATGTAGGAAAAAAAAGAGATTTTAATATACCATTTTTTTAATTTTAAATTTCATAATTAGATGTGAACTAGTTTTTCAGGCCATCATTGAAATTTCCGACACTAAAATTACATCTTTTGATGAGCTTTTGGTGGTGTACCTTAATTGGATTGTTTAAGGTTGAGACCTTATACAAACCATACCCGGTAAGTAAACAGGAAAAATATAAAAAAAGACCATTTATTTTTAGTTTAAGAATGACACAATCATTCTTGTCCAATAGATTTCAAATCAGGTGATTGTGAGTATGTTATTAATTAAAAACAAATTCCCAAAAAAAATCTAGAACTTCATGCCGCACCCCAAGCCGTCCAATTTGACATCTAATGGCTAGTATTAATTGTTACCTCATTGTATCAAAGATAAATGATCTCATAGTATACAATCCCAAGTAAATAATATGCAATTTCAAACGAAAAAGTATACAATGAGACCATTTACCCTGGGTACGATTTCTATAAGGTTGCAACCTTAAATAATCCAATTAAGGCACACCTCCAAAATTTTTCATAACATGTAATTTTGGTGTAAAAAAATCTTAGGATCTATCTCAAAATTTATTTTCATATCTAATTATAAAATTTTAAACTCCAAATATGGTCAAAATCAAGTAGATTTATAAAAATATGCAATCTTAAAAATGGACGGTCTAGATAATATGTTGCAAGATGCACTATTTTTTGGGACTATATATATATATATATATATATATATATATA
>NW_006498085.1:1952820-1965323 GCF_000471905.2 Amborella trichopoda | reverse complement strand
TAAGTAAGTAAGTACGAGAGAGAAGAGAAGAAGAAGAGAAGAGAGAGAGAGAGAGAGAAGAGAAGAGAAGAGAGAGAGAGAGAGAGAGAGAGAGAGAGAAAGAGAGAGGGCATTCATTTAGAAATCTGTAAAAATTAAATGGGAATGGGATCTTGCAGTGAAATTGAAAGCAATTAGATTCTAGAGTTTGTAAGTCGAGTGCCTTTCATCTTGAATCACTGAGTATGAAATTGAAACCCTAGCGAGGCTTTTTAGCCTCGTCTTTGATCAAATTGGGGAGAAACATTTATTTATTTTATTTTATTCAATGTTTTTGAGTTCTCAGTGTTCCTTTTGGATAAAAACTGGATTTCTCTGAAATGTCCTTTAGGAAGAACAATCCTTGAAAATTGTCAGAGCTATTCCAAATGGAAAAATATCTGTATGACTTGGGGATTTTTATGGCCATAGAAATCCACCACTGTCTATCGTTTGATCTGGACAGTAATGGTTGAAAAGTGAGTCCTACCAAATATTTAGTACCTGCTTTGGTGTATCATATGTCTGTATATGGTGTTGTGAGAATGTGAAACTTTCTTTACCTCAGTTGCATATCAATTTTTTAATGGTTTTCTTTTGATGTCCATAAACATGATCTTTTTGAAAAATACAATTTCATGTCATCGTTCCTTCACTTTCCCTGTGAGAAGAAGAGCAAGTGAGCACTAGAATAAATGAAGACCAGACAAAAATTATAAAAACCGATATGTAAGCTATTAAGAAAAGCATTTGAAGATTACAGATTACTTTGGTATAACGAAGAAATGACTATCTCTCTCATAAGTATTCAAATTTTAAGCTTAATTATCATTTGCCCCTTAAGTTAGACCAAGAAATGTGCCTTCTTTTGATTGACATCCAAAAAATTTTACTGTGTTCACTACGAGTTAAAGACACGTGCAGCGCACGTTGACAATGGAGAATGTAGGCACCAATTTACATTAAAGAAAAGAAACCATGTTGATAAAAAACTTATCGAACACCCAACCAAGATATCTCAGCAATCCTAAGTTTATAGTTACACCTATCTCTGATGCATGCAAGAAAGTAAGGGCTGGATAGTTTGAGACAATGAAATCTGATTGCCAAAAAAAAAAAAAGGAGAGAGAAAAGAAAAGAAAAAGAGGAAGAATGTAACTTCAAAAAGTGTTCTCATAGGAAAGATTAGTCAGTGGAGTTTCAGCTTTCCCCCTCTAGAATTTACACTTCGCCAATTCTACAAACCAGTGGACTAATTGATAGCTAGCACTTCCTAGGTGTTTCAAAGGCAACACAACCAACCCTCTTACATGTTGAAAACAGCATAACCACCAGTTCTTGTATTTGATTGAACACAATGTTACTTAGTCCTATGAAACCCTTTGGGCCCCTGATACCCCTTTAGTTCTGATAGGGCTTCCCATATGCTATTCCATTAACTGAAGCCTATCAGGGTAACAAACAAGATCCATTTTCTATTAAAAAACCAAGACATTTTATGCACCATTGATGCTGAGAAATCAACACACAAAATTGAGAAAGATTGCTCTAAAAAACACAAAATGCATTTAGTTTTCACTTAGACTTACAAAACCAAACCAACTACTAAAAGAGAATAAGGACTAACCAGAAAAATAAGCTTCACGGTATGGCTTCCATCATATCTCCAATTCATAGTTTTCAACATTTCATACATATAATAAAATAAAGAAATAAAAATAAAAAACAAAACATTAATACACCTACTCGTATTTACAATGATAATGGCTAGTAAAATACTAACTAAATTCCCAAAAACATTAAAAAAATAGCTTTAAAAATGTAATATTTACACATTTACAAAAGAATACCAACAAAAATCGGGTAGGAAAAATGTTGCTGCTCATAAAATCAACAAGGTTCTATGTGAAAACTAAACCGCAATAAGCAAAAAAAATTACACGTTTCAATTTCAGTTATGAACCAAATATGCTGAAATTTTATTTTATTTTTAACGAGGTTAACTTTATATAAAATACGCTGAAAAATTAATAAGAAGAAAGTGAGAAATGATTTCCAAAAACAATTCATGAAATTGAGAAATGAATGACATACATCTCATAAATGAACGACACACCCAGTTCACCAGAAAGGGAGAAAAAAGGCCAGGAGAGAAACAATGGATAAAACCAATTTCTTAGAAATTTTTAAACACATGAATAGGGGCGCAGGTAAAATGGTACTGCTTTTGCCATAAGAAAAGCAACAAGCGCCCAATTTTTTTTCTTCTTTACAGAAAATGGTGGATTTCAAAACTGAAACCCAAATAACCCAAAAAGATTGGGTAATATGTTCCCAACCCAAATGCCCAAAAAACTTGGTGACCTCTTAAATTATATTGCTAACCCAAATACACGAAAAATTGTCATTCCATGCTAGAAATCTCTGAGGAAGACACCCCACAACCCTAAACTCAATATCTAAAGTTGGGGTTTTTAGTGAAGCCCATAGAATTGCGAAATTGAAATCGCAGAGACGGATTCTTACCTTAACCGTTTGAAAACAACCTTATTGGATCCTTTCTTATTCCTTGAAAAAGCCTCTGCACGCCCGAGATCTTCCTGTTTCCGGAGCGCCTTTGCTGTGACTGAGAAAAGAAAAAGAAAAATTAGGGTTTTCGCGCAGAATTGGGGAGAAGACTCTCGCTATTGGGCGTGGCGCCGTGGCGTAGAGAGCGAGAGGGAACCGGGGCCAGCAATAGAGAGAGAGAGAGAGAGAGGCGTTGACCGTTTTCATCTCCGGTGGGAGCACTTTGTGCGTTTGCTCCCTCGAGACCATAGCCTTTTTTTTAATTAACAGGGTCTTGGTGGGTCATTCTGCTATATCCTTAGTGAACATATAGGTCCTATAGTTTTTATCAATACTTTCAACAATATTTATTTGGGCCAATCCATTACTTGTTTTTAGCCTTCCACTAAAATTAAGTCGTACCTCTTACTTAATACCTAAGTCAACTCTCTCTCATATTGATGTTTATTGGTACAACACCTAAATTTTTCTAAAATCTTATTTCCTAACATAGTTTTAAAATCTATTGCCACAAAAGATTATGAAATTTGCAATTCAAAAAATGGTATAGATCTTATGAATATTTGAACACCTAAAAAATGGATAGTCTACATAATGTGTTATAATATATATTATTTTTAGGCTTTAAAATCCTCGTTTTTTTTCACAACTGGAATGATCAAGGTTGGGACAATTGATTTGATGGTTTTCCGATGTCGGAACTATAATTACCGATGAGTTTTGAGGTGAGGCTTTATTTTTTCCGATAAAACCTTGGCCTTATAGGAAAAAGTTTATCTGAAATTTTGAGATCTATTTAAAATGAAAAATGTTTACATAAGCTTGAAACCTAATACTATAAAAGCACCTCAAAAATCAAGTAGAAAAGAGTCTTTTTAAATTAAAAAACTTGTCAATTGATCATCTCAACATCCAAAGATATGGATATAAAACAAAATAAAATTTTCAAGTCCTCAAACCAATGCATCTTGTAACAAATTATCTAGACCGTCTATTTCCAATACTTCTAAATTTGCTCAATGAGCACCCTTTTTTTAATTTTAAATTTTTATAATTAATTGGTGTATACTAGAAGCTATATTAATGGAGAATAAAAGGTGAAAGTTTGGGATGCATTTAGGTTGAACAAAATACAAGGGACGATCAGAGAGGAGAGCAGGTTCAATAAAATTAGATTACTCTGTCACAGTATCTGTTCCCTGAAAATGTCTAAGGAGAACAATCAACAACATAAGTATGTAGAGAACTATATGCAGCAAACTAAAAACCTATAAAATAAAACAGTATGAAAGACCCACAGAGAGGACTTCGGAGAGCATAGCCAAAGAATCTGATGCATTTACAAGAATGGCATTTGTAATCAAATGCCTGGCCAAGCCTCCAAGATATACTGGCTATTAGTGAACTATGAAACTTTTTCTCTTAACACATTTAGCATTATTATACCTTTAAGTTTATTCGTTTTTTCTTTATTCTACTTTTAAGATATCAAGTACTCTAAGTTTCGCTGACAAGCTATAAAAACAGAGAAATGGAAGTACGTTCTTGGATTTTCAATACTAATTAATTTCCAAGAGCTGAATAAAATAGATGAGTGCAGCATGAAAGGAGAAACCATGGTAGGAACAATGATTGCGCATAGAAGATGAACCAAAATTATATTCTAAGACGTGAATTCAGTGCAAGCAAAGTTTAATATATCCCAATAGACTGGAATTGTCATATATTCCACTGGTTTCATCTTCTTCCAATGAAAGGAGGGACAGCAATGAAGATTTTAGTCTCTCCAGCCACAACTAGACAGGAATCCCATGAGCGCTCCCACTCTCTCACCCTCACCATCCATCATTTATTGGATGATGATCATGGTTTTTCCATTGTACATTAGAAAATGGTAAAATTTGAATAAACTAGATTGAGACATGATCTATGGAAAAGTTCAAATAGAATAGATGCATACTTGTTGCCACCGATCTGTTCCCTCCTGTGTAAAGTATAATTACAGGGAAAATCCCCATATCCTTTGCACTTCTCATCAGGCAAATCAGAGAAGGAATGAGAATCAGTCTTTGAAGCTCAAAATTTTGGACTTGGAACTTGTAATAGAGCTGGCCATTTTTGTGGATTGGGTATGGCAAAATATGAAACTTGATCTAATGTTGAATATTGTACTCCACATACATTTCCACATGACCCATCTTCTCTTGTGTCAACACATTGGCACCCACATTTATATTTAGGCTTGTCCAATTGATGGCTAACCACTGCTGGAGTGATGATGATAATAAAGCAAAGAAAAATTGGAAAAGCCATGAGACCCAAATTCGTTCTCATGTTTCGTTTCTGCAAGCAATTGAACAAAAGGGAAGAGCATTTGATGTATGTGTAATGTATCTAAACCTTCTATGTTTCAGCCTACAAGAATGAAAGTCAAATATGGAATACAATCAGGAACTTAGTTGCTTCTAGGATTTTTTTGCTGAATCACATACACTGATTTTCATCATGAAGGATTGCTCAATCTTTTTTGAGATAGCAATACAGTTTAAATATGGATATTACGGGCTGAGAAGCATTATTACTTGTAAGCATGATTGCCCGATCTTGTTTTGCGTGTTTAATTACACTCTATAAGTTGTTTCTTGAAACCGGATCCAGTCCTGTGCGTGGTTCATCCATGTATACAACCTAATGGCATTGAATTTAAGTTGTAATTCTTTGTCTTTTTTCTGACAAAAGAAAGAACATTTTTGTTCTGGCTTTATCATAGAAAGAAAGAAAAACAAGAAATGTTTGGAAACTATAACTATAAGAAACGCATAAAGATAAAAGTAAAATCCCAAATGCCTAACTACCCTTTAATGGCAATGCAAGTAATTTATCTCAAATATCAGTGTAATGTAGGCCTAAATCTCCTCCTTTCCAAATTAGGTGGAATTTTGAGCATGACACAGTGAGACTAGCAAGAGTTAGGTAATGGAATAACATGTTATTTTGGGGAGACATGGGATGCGACAAATTTTCAGATTTTGCACACCTGAGGATCTCCAATAAGTGAAATAGCAACACTTAGCCTCCTCTTTATACCCCCACTGTATTGAGCAGTAAGCTTGTCCCCAACACCTCCATTATAGAGATTAAGGCTCTTCAAAGATTTCTCCACTGCCTGCATAAAGAAAATTTTCAGCCATATGCTCATCGAAACAGGCATAGATGCATATATGTACATGCATATACATAAAGGAAAATATGAATAGAGAAAAATGAGTACTTACACTTGTTAACACATCACCTTTGAGGTTCTTAGTCTACCAAAGAGTAACAAGTGCTCCCTACCAGTTAGTGTCTCCCATAACATGCTGTACCATATTGGAAACATCAAAAGTCTAAGAAATAGAGAAGTAGTTTTCTGATGGACTAAACATCATGTTCCAAATCATACAGTAAAAGACAGTCCATGCAACATTATGGACGTCAAAAAGATTTTATAAGTGGTTTTATAACATTATTTTGTCAAAGAAAAGTGAGCGGCATGTACTCATGCTGTGGACACATGCCCATGCATGTATATATTCTGTCCATATCTGTTCGTAGGTCCAAACCCTCAATGTATGCATGGACAGAAGTTAGAGACATAAGTCCCATCATCTGTAGCCATGTAGCCTTCATAAGAAACCTCAGATGAAATATAACTTAACAAAAGGAAATTATTTTGTATAATTTATTTTATCACCTAGTGATATAAGTTATAACGAATTTTCTCTTTTTCAAAATTATTAATTTTATTAAAGAAGGTAAACATATGAAATTGTTTTTTGTGGCACAATGTGTAGCAATGAGATCAGTCCTAATTTAACCAACCAAGAAAGAGAAAGAGAAGAGAAAAAAAAATAGTATAGGGCTGTTATTCGCTGACCATATTGATGAAGGCAGTCTTCCCGGAACCATTGGGACCAAGCACCAAAGCATTCCCCTCGATTCAATGCAAGAGACAAGCCACGAACAGCATATTTTGCAGGATTTCCATCCTTTCCAGGATAGATCTTTTTGAGGCTATTGCATATGATAGCATGACTTGTATTGGAGTCCTTCAGTAATTGTTTGACCACTTCTCTCTACAATCAGAGGAAATAGATGAAATTTCATTTCGTAACATGCAATAGTAAGCAATGAGTGTGTCATTCCGAAGAGACCAATCAGAAATATCTCAATATATAAGCTTTAAAATTCAGAAAATATATGATAAGAATTTAAAAATATATGAAGGCGGATTTGTTCTATACTGTTAAGTATAGCTCATCGATTGAAGAGAAATTAAAAAAAAAAAAACATAGATATAAGTTGTTAACATAAAATGAGGTCTCACATATTCTGAATCAACTAAAAGGTGTGGCAATGAAATTACTTCTTCACATGTGAAGAAAAAGCAATTTACCTCTTTCGAAACATCAGGTTTCTCAACATCTACAAAAACTTTACTGCCTTCTCGTTCAAGACTTAATCGTCCAAAATATGGAGAGCATTTCTTCCTAAAGGGCTTCAAGAAAAATAAAGGATGCTTTCTGATTCCACTCCCACGAGAAGCAACTTGATCCAAGTACTAAGCAAGTAGAAGAATTCCAATCCATTCTATGAGCATTATGATTAGAACAGTCATGCCATTGTCTTTATCACTCAAATCTTTCCAACTCATACCATCCATTCCCATGTAATTTCCCGCGAAAGAATACTCTGCAAACTCATATAGTCCTCTAAACAGGGAAAAACCAGGAACAAGTTCCATCACGAAAACCCATTTTCCTGAAAACCATAATCCATATAAACAATGTTATGCGTCATGGAAATGTAGGCCTAGACACGGACTTTTCATGAAATGAGAACATAGTATATCATACAATGTCCCTTTAGGTAGTACATAGGTAAATGTAATGCAAAGAGAAGCCTGCGTCCAAAGAAAATCATGAGCCATTCACTTACTAAGAAAGGTTGTATCTTCAACAAAGAATTGAAAAAGATAGGCTCTTAATAGCCCCAAACCAAATACGTATATGCATCCAAAAACTGCGAGCACAAAAATTTCATGATAGTAAGCCTAGATACCACGCATACATTTGCACCCCATGAAGACGTCTAAGAGTTGATAACAAAAAAGTGATTTGATGGAATATTTTCCTTTCAGGTCAAACTTGTAGCAGTCTTCACTTTGGAAAAGACTGTTGCCATTAAAAATGCAAGTGAAATCTCAGATTGATATAAGTAAAATAGAACACAGACTGTATGCCATAATCGCTTAATATGAAGATCTTCAATCCTGTAAAAAAGAAGGAATTCGTATTAAGAATTTCATTTTTATAGTCAATGGCAAAGGGAAGGGACTCTTGGCTCTGAGGTTAGGGCAGTGAAACCGCAACGATGTTGAGAAGGTTCCAATCCCACCTGCTCAATGGCACCCCCAGCCCCACCACAACAAAGAAAATCCATGGTCTAGCATGGTGTAGGAGAATATATTACCTATAATGGAGCCGAATATCACAAAACATAATATATAAACCAACAAAATGGAAAGGAAAAAAGCATAGGAAACAACCTAATAAGGGCTATCCCCAAGTCCATGCATTTCATCATGATCCGCAAGTTCGTTTGCTTCTTATAAACTAAGTATGCCAATATCACCTACATGAGCATGAATGAACACAAGGTGAATAAGGAAAATGCCATTCCAAAAAAGGTGACTTCTCAACATCTATTTATTGAAATCTACATATTTTATGCAAGGTTGTCTTAGCCAAAGTGTAAGAATCCAAGGATATTTAACAAAGAACACCTTTCAATATTTGAAAGGGTGCATGCCTGAGAGTCTAAGAGTATATATGGTAAAATATTTTTAGGTTCATGACACTTTCTGTTTATCATTAGCAACATTATTTTTGGGATTTTCATATTATCATGACAACGATCTGAAGATACATGGGAAGCACCACATGATTATTTTTGTATTTTATGGTATTTTTTATTTTCAGAAGCCCTGAAACAATTTGTTTAAGAGATGATAAGAGTGATACAGTTTGATATTCGAGTTTCAGTTATATTCAGATTCCTATGAAAATCAGTTTTGATGTTATAAAAGTAGTTACGATCTTGTTCAGCTAAGATAGGGAGGAATTATAACCCGTAGTCATCTAGGACTCAAGTAATAAGAGCACCTATATTCAATTATATGCTGTGGGCTGTATACGTAGAGTTATTTCTAACCATATTCAATTCTCAGCAGTTATGTGTAGTCTTTTCTTGACTTTGGCCAAATAAGAGCTTAGACATTTTCGCCATAAGGCAGATGCAGGTTCGGATATTATACATTGCAGCTAGAAACAATATCAGGATTGGTTCTTCCACCCATTCGACTATATACCGTATATATGTATTGATTTATTGGAACTTAATAATGAAGAAATGAAAATGCAAGCCCATCATAAACATTTATTTTGTTTTTATATGCTTTAGGAAAATCGAAAAAGCACATAGCTCCCCGCATCTACTTTTTGTTTTCAATTGAGAAATTCGGGTTTCTGGAAATTGAAGAAGGAAACCACACTTCTCGTTTAATATTTGACTATGATCAACGTCAATGCTCCATTAAGAATCTGGGTTCTAATGTGCAATGCTTCCCAAAAACATGTTTGATACAAGAACTTTGAAGCATAAATTTTTCATCTTACTGGAAGAAGTAACTCAACCACCCATGTGAAGAAAAGTGGAACGAGAATTGTAGAGAAGTCCAGCCTAATGTTTGTAGAGGTTTGGGCATTTTTTTGACAAAATCAATCAGTATTTTTACTCCTCCACCTTTAAGAAAGTAGAGGTATGCATTTGATACCTACACATATAAGAAACTTGAGTATATTATTCATCACCAATGATCAAGGAAACATAACAAAGAAAAATATAGAAGAGAAACAGAGACATTCTTTTGTGTGTGCGTGTAAGCATCTTAAGGAAAGCTACCTGACTTCCCATGCAGTTTGAATAATAGAAGCTATGCAATTCAAGTCAAACGTGAATTCATTGAATGGTATCAAATGAAATCCATAATCCTACATTGCAATATAGTCTAGTGCAGAAATGGTTGGTATAGAATCTATTGCTCCAAAATGTGTTTCTCCAACGAAATTATATTAATTTTTAATAACAAAAAATAAAATAGGTAAAAGAAAAGTATACAATAAGACAATTTACCTTTGGTATGAGGAGGTCACAATCAACATTAGCCATTAGATGTAAAATCAAGAGGGTGGGGTATCACATTAACTAGGACCAAAGTTGAAAAGAGAAATTTTTGAACTTTAAGACACACCCCAGGCTATCAGATTCTATATTTGATGGCCCTGAGTGATTGTGACTTTCTTGCACCAAAAGCACAAAGAAATAGAGAGAGAAATAAATTTCCTATACAAAATAAACACATTATTATTTTTTGTAATGGCTGTATTGCAGTATCTTACACCTAATTGTCGCTGTGCAACATGCATGGTTACACACTTCAACCCAGCCACTTCCACATTTGATGTGGGAATCTTGGAAACATTTCTTATTTGTGCTATAGTTGGGTTGGTGTAAACAATAACTAGATACCAAACAATCCAAAAAATTAATTTGCAGCTCTTTCTATACACCCAATATAGTTCATGTTTCTTTGTGAGTTTTCATTTTTAGGCAGCAAGCTGGGGTTGGGAAAGATTCCTGCCAATGCGCACTAATTTGCACAAATCAGTAAAGGACAGGAAATCACAGAGAATGGTGACCCTACATTCCAGAACCAATAAAAATGCAAAAGAATGAGCACACTCAGATAGCTATTTGACTTAACGCCCCATATCATGGCATAATTGATGAAGTGGGTTTTCAGGGAGTGGATCTGTTATGATACCTACCATGTTTAATGAGCGTGGAAGACGTGTCAAGCGGGGTGGAGCGCTCTTAACACCATTCATCTTAATTTTACTTTTCTTGTACCAGATGATCACATTAAGCTTAATTTCATTAGAGTCCAAAACATCATAGGCTGCATAAGAAAATGTCTTGCTGCACAATCAACCTTCCTGAAACAAGATAAAAATAAATAAATGATAATTGTAAAAATATGAAAAAAGGAGCATTAGGAAAGAAGATATAATGACCAGAAAGAAATTCATTAGTTTGCTTCCTTGAGTTTCCCTTCCTATATCCCCTGAACAGCTCCTCATTTACAGCAAATGAGCTACTTCGCCATAGGTGTAATGCCTGCACACATTTGGCCTTCGCACCAAATTAAATAGATATAAAAAAGATTATGTACACATGCATAGAGAGAGAGAGAGAGAGAGGTTTGTACTTATTTAGCAAGGTAAGGATTTATATCTCTTGGAATAGAGAGTGATGTACCTTGTTGATATATAATAGAAGCAATGGAAAATGAAAGGTTAATGTTTGGGATGCATTGAGGTTGAACAACAAACAAGGGACGACCAGAGAGGAAAGCAGGTTCAAAAAAATTAGTACATCTTATCATAAAATATGTTCCCTGAAAATGTCCAAAGAGAACAGTCAATAACATAGGTGTGTAGAGAATTAATATACAACAAACTAAGAAAAAACCCATAAAATAAAACGGTACGAAACACCCACAGAAAGGACTTCAGAGAGCATAGCCAAAGAATCAGATGCATTAGAAAAAATGGCACTTGTAACCAAATTCCCAGCCAAGGCTGCAAGATACTCTTAGTTATTAACCCAGATGAAAAAACGATGAAAATATTGAACATTATACCTAAGTGAACAATGAAACATTTTTCTACCACACTTAAGCAGGATTATACCTTTTGAGTCTATTCTTTTTCCCTTCTTCTACTTTTAAGATTTCAAGTACTGTATGTTTCGCTGACTAGCTATAAAGACAAAGAAACAGAAGTTTGTTCTTGGATCTTTTTTTTTGGGTAAGTATTTAATAGTGCTAGAACTAATTAATTTCCAAGAGCTGAATAAAATAAATGAGTGCAGCATGAAAAGAGAAAACAATGGTGGGAACAGTGATTGAAATATAGAAGATGAACCAAAATTATATTCTAAGACATGTGAATTCAGTGCGAGCAAAGTTTAATATATCGTAATAGACTATGGAATTGATATTCCACTGGGTTCATCTTCTTCCAATGAAAGGAGGGACAGCGATGAAGATTTTAGTGTCTCTCCAGCCACAACTGAACAGGAATCCCATGGGCGCTCCCACTCTCTTGCCCTTACTATCCATCATTTCTTGGATGGTGATAACGGTGCGTCCATAGTGCATTAGAAAATGATAAAATTTGCCTAAACTGGATCGAGACATGATTCTTGGAAAAGCTCATATAGAAAATATGCATATTTGTTGCCACCAATCTGTTCCCTCCTGTATACAATATAATTACAGGGCAAATCCCCACATCCTTGCACTTTTCATCAGTCAAATCAGAGAAGGTATGCGAATCAGTCTTTGAAGCTTGAAATTTTGGACTTGGAAGTTGTAATAGAGCTGGCCATATTTGTGGAGTGGGTATGGGCACAATATGGAACTTGATTTAATGTTGAATACTGTACTCCACATACATTTTTGCATGACCCATCTCCTCTTGTGTAAACATAACGGCACTCACATTTGTTTTCGGGCTGGTCCAAGTGATCATTAGCCACTAATTGAATGGTGACAATAATAACACAAAGAAAACTTGGAAAAGCAATGAGACCCAAATTCGTTGTAAATTTTCGTTTCTGCATACAATTGAACAAAAGGGAAGAGCATTAGATGTATGAGTAATGCATCTAGACCTTATATATTTCACATTAGGCATCTTATAAGAAGAAATCTTATGCATAGATGCGGAGATGAAAGTCTCTCTCTCTCTCTC